>MU184327.1:8140-20587 GCA_016904865.1 Pissodes strobi | reverse complement strand
AGCAAATTACACAGCAGAAAGTAACGCGCTCAAAGCAGGCGACGAAACGCAAACATTACAGATAACCCAGTTTATATTACCATAGCATGCATGAAACAATGTCACTTTCCAAAATACCTACTTCCAAGACATTTTGCTTTCGCTAAAGGTGGTTTTATAATCTCAGAATACATATTATTGCAAAAAATACAGAAGAATCATGATTTGTACCTGGACTAAGGATGGGGCAAACATAGGAAGTATGGAAACATGCAGTCCTCTACTCAGATATATTGAGTAGATGAAGGTCTTGTGGGAAAGGAATTCTTGATCATAATTTTCCTTTATCAATTTCATATCTTGAAGGTGTATGTTTGTCGTATTGACCATAAATTTCCAGAAGTAGAGGTTTTGGGAGAATTGAAAAGGTATTTCGAAATCACGTCACTGTAGTTATGTCAGATAAGTATCGAGAAATCATATCAATGGCTAGCCGAAAAAATCACTCATTGATTTGGATAAATATTTTAGAAAGAATAATGAGTTTCCACGAAAACTTCACCTGATTAACAGAAAGCAGAATGACCTTAATATACTAGTGTGATTTAGGTATGGCCAGAGACAAGGAAGAGATGCACAACTCACTGTTAATAAATCATCCGAGAGAGAGAAAGCTGCCATGTCTTCTTTTTCTGTCTTCAGGGCAAGTGAACGCAGATGGCGTACAAGGCGGACGCTGTCATTTGCCCGCCAAATTTAAATTAACCATCATTTTTTTTCTATATTTCTTCAAAATTTGGAGTTTCATTTAAATATACTCCCATATAGATCAAAATGTCATTTATTTGGTTTTGATATATATTTTTCTTATAGAAAATATGAATCAATATCGCTAAAAGAAATAACATTGTAAAACTGAATGGCCAAATAGACTATGAATCTAGTAGCAATAATGCTACTTTCGATTATTATTTCTGGGTAAGCTTTCATTGAGAAATGAAAGCAAAACAATGGAAAGTGGCATAAGTTTATCTGATTGACAAATGCAAATAATATAAGGACAAAGATATTGCAGATTCACACTTCAATACAATGCATTTCACTATTATCTTAAATTGTCTGTTAAAAAACACACATTAAATAATATACACTGTAATCTCTAATAAAAGTCAATAATTTACGTCAACAGCAAACCAAACAAAGCGGCCATTACAAAAATGCCAAACCTGGTTCGTCACCGGCGCGCGTCACCATGTTATGAGTCGGTTTTGGCGTCACTGGTCTAGAGGAGCGTGGTCAAATTGGAAATTTTTGATTCATGGTATATCTTGTGATTATTGATCAAGCTTGAGCAAAAAGAGAACATCAAAATTTATATACAGAAACGGAAGGCAACTTGGCAACCACGAGAAAAGCGATGACTGCTCCACCTACGTTCGCTTGCTTAGATGAATGACAAGGAAATAAGTATAGGAAGTTACGTAAAACAGAGATAAAGAACAGTGGACAAGTTTACGGGGCCAGTTACCAGTATCTTCCTTGTCTCTGGTATGGTATACAATGAATGAGCGTCAAGGAGTATGGATTCTACTTATAAAATGAACTGGAGTTTTGTTCATTTCTCCGCCCATCGAGTGCAAAAATTCTGTTTCGATATTTATGGATAAAACTCTGTCTTAGTGCATTTTGCCCAAAAGTTCCAAACTCCAATTTAGTTATTTGTTATCCTTTCCAGTTTTCTAAGATTTTAATAATTAATTTAAAGATTTTTGTTTTTTAAAGTGAAAACTTCTTTAACACGGGTGAGATTTGAGACTCGATGAAACGAAAAAGCGACAGTAAATTGGATGTAGCCTGCGAGAAAATGAGATAGAACACAATTATACAGTTATTAAATGCTTGTTAAGAGTAAAAACTAAAAAGGAGTTCTCGTCCGATCACTGAAGTTAAGCAATGTCGGGCGTGGTTTGTACTTGGATGGATGACCGCTTAGTTTTGTTTTAGGAAAAGTTCCACTTCTACCGTTGATTTTTTTTTCGTTATAACTTTTAGAAGTGTATTAAAGTGATCCATGTGGTTTTGTATTAATTTGTTTTTTTTTCTTTTACGTAAGATTTAAATGATAATTTGATATCTTATTATTGCTGTATGTACAGTGAAAAAAACTTTTGAGTAAAAATCTAGAAATATTCAATTTTTTTAACCCATTATATGACTGATTTTTCTCTCGGGATTGCATTAAACAGGTGTATATATTTGAATTGCAATTTTTCATAGATAACTTTGGAACCAAGAGAGCTATCAATCATGGTTTATGACAAAATATATATCCCAGTATTGCTTTAAAAGCAATATTGGATATATTACTTGTTGTACTGATAATTTACGAGAAACCAGGAGCACTTCTTTCACAAATTGGCCAATCTCAGAGGGAGCTATGTATCTTCACAAGGAGAGACGTGCCTCTATACTTTAATAAATTGTGGCCTCTTGAGGTGCCAACCAACCAGTTTAAAATACGCACTTTGGCGCATCGAATTTAAATATTGCAGAAAAGTGTCCTACTATATCACACATAGAATGATTTTTTTCAGCAAATCTGAGTTAGGAGAAGAGAAATAAATATGTTAAAAGATAATATGCCGGGTGACAATTTGAAAGCTTCGAATGGTTATATTTTCTACACTAAAGAAGGTATCGAAAAACCAAAAAATACCATTTACTACAAAATCCGCGGGGGGAATATACATGAGGTATTTTGCGGACCACCATCACCCACTTTAGAATATTAAATGGTACTAACCCCACTTGGGATACCTCCTTGGAAAATGCTTATCAGCCATACCGAAATTAAAGAGATTTAAGTACGAAATGTTAGCAAAGTTTTGAGAAAATGTTTTTCAACTGACTTTTGCAAAATATGCCAGGAAAAATAATCATAAATCATGAAAATATTAAAACACTGTTGTAGTGCTAAAATTCCCTATTTTTTTGGCAATAACACAAATATCCAAGCCTAATTTAAACCACTGATGTAGTGCTAAAATTCTCTGTTTTTGGTAATAACACGAATACTTGTTTTTTAACCTTTTTTTTTTTAATGTTCAATATAATTTGCATCTTCTAAATCATTTAACATTTAACGTGCTTCCTGTTGTCATCACTTGTGTCTGTATTTTTCCATCGAATTTATTTTAATTGGGAAATTGTGTATTCTTTTGAAGAACGAGTAAAAATGTTTTTTACTTTATGGAGCTCAGGGTATGTGCTATTTGAGAACTACCATTATTTTTAATGAAAGGCATTCTGGTATTAAATAAACAACATGCTAGAGTTTTGGATGAAGACATTCAAATTGAAGTTATTCGCCAACTTTCTATATATGCACGTCATTTAGCAGCTGTTACTAGCTTCTCGAGAGAGCCTGTTACGAAAGTAAGAAAAATGCATTAATTTAACCCTTACCAAAAGGAAATTTTGCAAGAATTTGGCAACGATGACCGGAACAGAAGAATTCAGTTTTGTGCAACCATCAGAGGAAGAATTATGGCAATAGCCGAATTTATAAAAGACATATGCTTCAGAGATAAATCGTCTTTTTTCCAAAATGATCACATGAATAAAGAGAACTGCCGCTACTGGAGTGACGTTAATCCACATATTTTACAGAAGGGCGGTAAACTCAATATCCTCAAAACGTCAACGTTTGGGCGGGAATTACTGCAAGGTCATATCATAAATCCTTTTTTTAAGGGAATTCATGAACTTGAAGCCAAAGAGTGGCAAAGAGACAATCTACGCTTGAAAGAAGATTTTCCAGCAAGATTGTGCATCATCACACTATGCTGTTGCGGCGAGAGAGTGGTTGGACCAAAATTATCCAAACCAGCGGATTAGCAGAAGAGATACAACTGAGTGGTCCCTAAGATCACCTGATCTTATCCCTATGGACTACTTTTTATGTGGTTACATTAAATCACTCGTTTGCAAAACTCAACTGGCTTCTTTGGAAGAAGCGCGTCAGACGTATTCCAAGAGATATTTTTGAGAAAGTTAGGCCGGATTTTAAAAATTACTTTATTTATGTTCAGAACGAAATTTGAACATTTAATAAAGTAGTTAAAAAAAAACAAAAAACAAATATTATCGTTATTGTAAACAATAGGCAGATTTATCACTACAATAGTGTTTTAATTTAGGTTTGGGATCTTTTTTCAATATTTACGTGTATTTTTTAATTTTTCCTGCCAAATTTTGCAAAGTCAGTTCTAATATATGTACTCAAAATTTTGCTAAATTTCCTACTTAATTTATATTAATTTTGGTATCGCTGAAAAGCATTTTTGATAAGCTCTCCAGAGAGATGTCGCAAGTTGGGTAGTGCTCCAGGGGTCACAAGTTGGGTAGTGCTCCAGGGGTGGGTGTAATCGTAGAAATGGTATTTTTTGTTTTATTTTTTGATATTTTTTCTAATGTAGAAAATATAATCATTGTAGGTTTTCAAATTGTCATTTTGTTTGAATAGCTGCAAAAATGGCCTACGTCCAGATACTATTGAGGTGAATATATTCTATGTTTTTTTTCATGGAAAGTTTTTATTATGGAAATCAACTCCGACCAGATATATGTTAAATAGTTATATTAATTTAATGGCATAAGCATTTTCATATGATCTGAGGTGATATTTACTGCGCCTGATTTTTTTTTCAGTAAAACTGAGTTAGGAGAAGATCGATAAATATGTTAAAGGTAATATCCAGGGTGACAATTTGATAACTTAGAATGGCTAGATTTTCTACACTAAAGGAGATCAAGCCAAAACAAACAAAAAATACCATTTCGACAAAACGTGGGGGAATAAAAATGACGTATTTTGCGGACCACCATCACCAATTTTAGAATATTAAATAGTACTACCTCACTTCTACGAGGAGACCGATACTGCCCTAAGAGACAATCCTGGACAGTTTACGATTTTGTGTGGCGACTTCAATGCCAAGATAGGAATAAGATAAAGTGATACAGATACCGCACTAGGAAAATTCGGGTCGGAAGGAAGAAACGACCGAGGAGAGACACTACTAGGATACTTGCTACAAAACAACCTATATGATATGAACAGCTTCTTTCAGAAGAAACCTAATAGAAGATGGACGTGGGAAAGTCCGGATGGTCGGACGAAGAACGAAATAGATTTTATAATTACCGAAAAAAGATATACCTATAGTCAGAGACGTCACAGTCCTAAACAGGATGACCACTGGAAGTGACCATAGAATGGTACGAGCCAAAATAGTAATAATAAATACTGGGAAGGAACGATAGAGAATGATTAGGAAAACAGACAACAACGGACTATGGAGAAATCCAACAGATGTAGAGAGTTTCCAAAAGTGTATTACAGAACAACTAAATGAATGCGGACCAGAAGAAACCATAAAAAGCTTAAATGATGATACGACCGATATACGATGATACGACCACTACTGAGCAGTTAAAAGAAACAAACAGTCTAGTATCAAAAGCCACTAGAAGAGACATCAGATCATATAATCAGAGACAAATCCAACTAACAATAGAAAACAACAAGAGCATGAAACTACTGTGCAGAAATCTCCAAAGTGGAAAAAAAGAAATGATAAAAGTAGAGGATCAACAGGGACAAGTTACAACAAATAGAGAGGAAATTCTGAGAAGAGTTGAGAACTTCTATCAGGTACTATTCAAGAGTCAAAAAAAAAAAGCAAACAATATCTCAAATATAGAGCCAGAGATAATAACATCTAAGAAGGGAATAGTTAACCAGGGATCAGAGGTATTACCGGAAATCATTATCGATGAAATAAGGCTAGCACTAAGAAAAGCAAAAAACAACAAACCTGCTGGTGAGGATGGTTTGGTGGCTGACGCAATTAAGATTGGTGGCACATCTCTACTCCAGAAGTTCAAAATTCTCTTTAATATGTGCCTTTCTAACCACACCATACCAGACAAGTGGTATAACGCCACTGTAATAATGCTCCATAAAAAAGGGGATATGGCCGAACTAGAGAATTATAGGCCAATAAGCTTGCTGAGTTCTTGCCTTTGTGGATTTCCAGAAAGCCTTTGACACGGTCGAAGGGGATGCAATTGTGAATTAATTACAAAAGTGCCGTGTAGACTACCGATCCAGTAGCCTAATAGATGATATATATTAAAACGCCACTATGAAGGTCAAATTGCACGAAAACATCAACACAATCCCTATCAGAAGAGGCGTACGGCAGGGGGATACAATGTCGCCCAAACTCTTTATCACCGTCCTGGAGTATGCCTTCAAAGAACTAAACTGGGAAGAGAAGGGTATAAACATAGATGGTCAACACCTAACAAATCTGCTCTTTGCGGACGATATAATAATACTATCAGACAACCTGAAAGATATTAGGCAGATGCTACAGGAACTACATGAAGTATGCTCTGAGATAGGGTTGAAAATCAACATTTCAGGAAACAAAATACATGATAAACCTGGTTCCTAGTGAAAGTTTGGCTGTAGGTGGGCAAGAGGTAGAACTTGTGAATAACTACGTATACCTGGGTCATGAAATAAGATAACAAGAATAACAAGAGACAATCAAACCTGTGAATTGAAGAGAAGAATAACACTTTCCTGGGATGCCTACGGAAGACTGAATGATGTATTTAGAGCAAAAATACCAATATCACTAAAACGGGAAGTTTTCAATCAGTGCGTTTTGCTGGTGTTGACCTACGGTGCGGAAACCTTAACCCCTGCCTGGAAGCTGAGAACAACTCAACGAAAAATGGAGAGATCTATGCTTGGGGTGTCGTTGCGGGATCATATCTGAAACAAAAATCTATGAAAGAGAACTGGTGTTACTGATGTTATATCACAGATCGCTAGTCTTAAATGGAACTGGGCGGGGTTGCTCGAATGACCGATGGTAGATGGACGAGGAGATTGCTCGAATGGCAACCGAGAGCCGATAGAAGAAGTACAGGAAGACCGCCCACACGATGGACCGACGACATCAAAAGAATGGAAGGCAATTTGATGCAGAGCGCTCAAGACAGGAGGCAGTGGAAAGGATTGGGGGAGGCCTATATCCAGCAGTCGATGCAAAGAGCTGAGTGATGATGATGAGGATGATGACTACCTCACTTGTGACACCTCTCTGGAAAGCTTATCAAAAATGCTAGTCAGCGATACCATACTAGAGTTTTAGATGAAGTCATTCAAATTGAATTTTTTCGCCAAGCTTCTATATATGCAAAGGTGTTAACGCCTTATTTAGCGGAAGTACCAGCGTATTCAGCGTATCTCACTCTTAGAAAAAAGAACATCTTGCAAGGATTTAGCGACGATGATTCGCGAAGAGAAGAATTAAGTTTTGTGAAACCATGAGAGGGAGAATTATTATGGTGATACCCAAATTTATAAAAAAAAGGTTTTCTTCAGTGATGGATCGTCTTTTTCCAAAATGATCACATGAATAAACAGACCTGTTGCTACTGGAGTGACGTTAATCCACATCTTTTTACACACTTAATATCCCCAAAATGTCAACTTTTGGGCGGGAATTACTGGGACGCAATATCTTAAATCCTTTTCTTATTGAAGGAAATATAACCGGCCAAGTTTATGCTGAAATGCTCAAACAAACTAGAGAGCCTTCGATTGTTCATGGATTTGAAAACTAGAGAGCAAGGCAATCTAAATTTGAACGAAGATCTACACTTCCACCAAGATGGTGCATCCTCACACTATGCTGCCGTTGCGAGAGAGTGGTTGGATCAATATTATCCTAACCAGTGGATTGACAGAGGAAATACAACTAAGTGGCCGCCAAGATCACCAGCCCTTACCTCTATGGACTTATTTTTATGGGATTACATTAAATCACTCGTTTACAAAACTCACCCGGGGGAGAAGTTCGTCAAAGGATAATTGATGCTTGTTGAAATATTCCAACAGACATTTTACAGATAGTTAGGGAGGATTTTAAAAACCGACTTTATTTATCTTTAGAACAAAATGAAAATCATTTTTAGTACTTAATAAAATGGTTAAAAATTAGCAAAAAACAATTATTTGCATTACAGCAAAAGATAGGGTGTTTATCAGTACAATAGTGTTTTAATTTAGGTTTGGGATTCGTTATGCTGCCAAATTTTACAAATGTCAGTTTTTACAAATGTCTTCAAAATTTTTCGAACATTTCGTACTTAAATCTCATTAATTTTGATATCGCTGAAAAGCATTTTTGAAAAGCTTTCCAGATAGGTGTATTGGTCACAAGCGGGGTAGTGCTGCAAGGTTGGGTGAGGGTGATCTACAAAATATCGAGTTTTTGTAGAAATAGTATTTGTTGGTCTTTTGATATCGTCTCTAGTGAAGAAAATATCGCCATTCTAATTGTTCAAATTCTCACCCTATATGAATAGCTGGTTGAGAAGAAAATCCAAAAATGGCCTGCGTTCAGATACTGTCGAAGTGAATGAATATATTCCACTTTTTTTTTTCAAGTGAATTTTTTTGCTATGGTAAACTGTTATATTACTTTAATGGTATAAGCAGTTTTATATGGTCTAGTCAACAATTAATTTTTTTTTCTTTTAAACAATTATTAGTAGCAAAATTATCATGAATTATTTCGCCTCATTCTATTGTTCATTGTAAACGACTAGTTTATATTTCTCTATAATAGATGATTTATATAACGTAAGCACCATTTAATTTTACGTTAAAAGTGGCATCAAACAATATAAATAAATTAAACGAATTAAAGCCAGCTTATAATGGAAATCTCCTTTTTGATGCATACATAAATTAAAGTTAAAGCCTAAAAGTTGAACTGCAAATCCGTGTATAAAAATAAAATAATGGTAAATAAGTATTGGGACATAATTCAACTGTCTAAATCTATATTTTAATCTCGATGGTATACATACAAATGCGGTGACTTACCACTTGATTGTTATTAGTGTAATAGCCCTTCATAGATGCATTTACACCAAGCTGTAGGGTAGATTGTCCATCATATGGTATAGTAACTCCACCATATACATCGCCGTTTGCTTGCGTACGGTACTGGAAGACATCAGGACACGGTGAAGAAGGTACTTCTTGGGCAGCCACTAAAAATATTGCGACACCGGAAATAAGTAGCGCGAAAATTGTTAGTTTGTATGAAAACATGACTAGAAAAAAACAATATCGTTAAATATTTGTTAAATAAGAAATCTGAGTAAGTTTTGAAAATACTAATTCACAAGTAAACAAAAATTCGGATGTGTTTATTTAATTGACTTGCCGAATTGATTTGCAATACTTGAATGAAACGTAAGGAGTCTATTTATATGAGGTCTGGTTTTGCCAATGATTATTAATTTGCCTAGTAGCGGCAGTGGCGTACATTAATGAGAACTATGTTTTGAATAGGCGGGTACTTTTATTATTAGTTATAATCTTGTTACATGACTGAAAACATAGGCGCCCAATTTTTTTTAAAGCGTTTGCTGTTGCGATTAAAAAAAACCGTCACAGTCAGAATCATTTTCTTTTCTGACGCAACATTGACCCTACAGGATTTTGTGAGATTATCTACATTTTAAGGCCACCTCTCAATTTTCGTCCGTGTTCATCTCTTATTTTAAAATATTTAATCAATGCATTATTAATTTTGAAAAAGATTGTTAATTTTACAAATTATAATTTAAAATTAAGTCAATAATTGATATCATCATGAATCTGGCATGAATGTGGTGCATCAACGCCAACGTAGTTGTTTATTGCGGATCTTCTGGTGATAATGGCGTTGTTTACAGTTTCCCCCTTTTTTCTGAAATTCAAAGATAATTTTTTTAAAATAGACTTTCAGGTTAATTTTTGGCGGTTTTAATGATTTAAACGTAACAGCAATAGAAAACTGAGAGGGCATAAAAAAACATTAATTTGCAGATGCAAATCACGCATAATTGATATCTAATTGCCCAATTTTTTTACAAATAAATTTTTGTCACAATGCATACGTTGGGAAATTCAACGGCTCGTCCGCGCCGCTCGACAGATTTAAACCTGATTGACTTTTATGAGAGACTGTATAAAACTAACCTATAAGAAAAATCGAAAAAATTATAATTTTGTTATCTCTCTAGAGAGTTTTTCATCGGGGCTCCTACAAGGCGGCTTTTGCCAAACATTTGCTGAGCAGTAAATTGGCTTGTTAAGCAGTTCTACTCATTTGAATTTTTCGGGCAGAACTTTTATGAATCGCCGTGTCTATAAAGTGTAACAACGTGATGTAGTTATTATTACGATTTTTTCCAGCTCAGTAATAATGATTAATTATTCCGCCTGCCTGGGTCGTTCGGAAGACGAAATAAACGAGGCTAGTCCGTTCCGGTGTTGCCAAACTTTGATAGCATGATTCCGCTATTCATATCGGAACTTTAGGCATGCAATTTATGATTGTACAAAATATTGCGGAATCTATCGAATATTTTTCTAGTGCACTTGCAGATAAAATTTACGTACAATTGGCATATAATAAAATATGCCAATTAATAAAAAAAATTATTTTTAATAAAAATATAGTTTATCTGTACGCTGTCCTGATTTGACCCTGATGGTCTTTTTTATTGGACCATTTTGATTTTCAAGGCATAAGTGTATCTATAATATAGGATAAGTCAAAAGTCTGGAATACAGTGTGTGCTTAATCCGGCGTTAGGCAGTATTAGTATCAGTCACAGTAACAGAAGGGGTGGCTCTTAGCGGGCCTTGCACTTAGACCACCAATTGGATCCGTTGTACCCCCAGCCTGCATTAGAGTACCTCCAGGATGCCAGTCTTCCTTGCCCCAATCAGCGTCGCGTCAAAGATTCTGAATTTTGCCCACGCAAAGGCCCGAGGCAGGGCATTCCGTAAGGTATGGGTCCCAATCTACACTCCAATTCCCAGCAGAGTCAGGTGCCGCCTAAGCCTATGTTACACTGTGTAGATTCTTACCAGTGAATGATAACTCCATTCTTAGTAGGCCCATCAACCCACTAGTGAGGCTCTTCGCGGGGCCCTGTATCATCAGCCTCGTCTGTCTCATCCCAAGAGCCGTCCGCCATTCCGTCTTCGGCCCTACTCTCCGTCCAGGCATCCAAAGCTCTTTCGCGAACACTTTGGGCGATTCCCATACAGGGATCAGGCCCTAAGCGTCTACGTGCGGAGCCTTCTCTGGCTAAGGTCTCGTTTCATCGATCATTGATTTAGTCTTTTTCTATGGATTTAGCATTGATTAGGGTAGCATGCGTTTTTATTCGTCCAAGGTGTTCCACAACACGAGTGTCAGTAGACGTTCGTAAATTGAGCGTTCTCATTTAAAACGTATATAAATGTTTTTGATAAGGAAATAATTTTGTTTTGTTTCCAAAGCTAACATTTATTATGCTTATAGGCAATGGAAGATTACGAGAAGGAAATACAACACCTCCGAGGTGTCTGGTAAGAGGTGGAAAATGTAAATATCAACCTAAAAGGCTCTGACTCTGACTTCTATTTTGACCAAGTAAGTGCCAAAAGCGATTATTCAGATATAGAATAAGAACCCGATGACATATTCGAAGAAATCGTTAACTCAGCCCAAGGTACCGACCGCATAAAAATGTCGTAGCAGAGGAAGATCCCGACAATAAACAATACATAAAAAATGGTATGGAATGATGGAAATATTGTATGAATAAGAAACACAGCATTTTAGCATATTAAGAGGAAAACCAAAAAGATAAATAACAAAACATTTTTCCGACAGATTCAATTATGTGAGCTGATGGAATTTTTAGCCATTGACCAAAATCGATTTTTCGCAGTAGTAGTAAGTTATTAAGGCCTGAAATTTAGCAGTTTTGTATGAAATTTATCGTAGATTTCGAAAATTTTTACGAGAAAGTTAGATAATAAAGTATTTTTCCGGAAGTAAGTTAGCTTATTAAGGCCTAAAATTTAGCAGTTTTATAGAAATTTAACGTAGATTTTTAACATCTATACGGAAGATTCAATTATGTGAGCTAATGCAATTCTGGCTATTGGTCGAAATCGATTTTTTTCAGTGAATCTTGAAAAATAGTAAGCTGGCACTAATGCCTGAAATTTAGCAATTTTATAGGAAATATAACGTAGATTTTGAAAACCTATGCAAGGGAAATAAATAATAGCATTTTTTCGGAAAATTCATTTATGTGCGCTGATTCAATTTTAGCTATCGGTCAAAGTCGATTTTTTTCAGTGAATCTTAAAAAAATAGTAAGCTATGTAACTAAGGCCTGAAATTTAGCAATTTTATAGGAAATATAACGTAGATTTTAAAAACCTATGCAAGAAAAATAAATAACAGCATTTTTTCGGAACATTCAATTATTTTTAGCTGTTGGCCGAAATCAATTTTTTCAGTGTATCTTGAAAAATAGTAA
>MU184326.1:85464-150133 GCA_016904865.1 Pissodes strobi | reverse complement strand
TATCATCTCTTCTTACCCAACGTAACTCGGCTCCGGTCTACCTCAGTCACCCCCCCCCCCCCGGCACGCTAAGCAAGGCGTGTCCTCACATACAGTGGCAGATTAAGAGAAGCGTTAAGACCCCGTCATTGTACTAATCGCGAGGCGGCTCTTCTCTGAGAGGTTATTTTTTTTTTAAACGCGACAACCACCAAAACTATTCGTGAAAATATCATCCGAGTTGCCAGTTGTCTTATTCGATCAAACGTCACAAGGTATTAGATTGACTTAGAAACTTATTAAGCTAATAATGATATGCAATTTCAAACAAAATGTTACTTCCTATATATAAAATTATCTGCTATTGATCGCAGCATACGCATTCGTTCTGCTTCGTAAAATGTGGTCATTGCTCCTGGGTCTCTAGCCAGGTCAGCGATAATTCTGTTTTCTTTTAATTCCCTCATACACGTCAGAGTAACCGAGTTAGCTGTTTAGCCAGTCGATGCAGCTGAAAGAGCTTAAAGCTTTCACCGCTGTCTGGGTATATGGCGGCATATAGATTTTCGTTCTCACATAATTTATCATTAGTGAGTTCTGAACTATAGTTAATCTTGTTTGTATATGTTCTAAAGATAACATTGTATTTTATTAGGACGATTTAATAACTTGACATTTAACAAGCAATATCAAAAGACAAAGTATACAGGATTTGTTCATTTCTCTTTTGTAACTCTAAGGACTTTCGTAACACAAATAAGAAGAGATTCTCCACTTATCCTTATCTTTCCCAGGTAGTCAACCAAAAAACCTAAGTGAAGTAGAAGCTAGCCCAAGGCGACCAACTAGGGATGACCGGGTAAGAGCAAAAACGGTACTCACTGCTGGGCGACTCGAATGGGCATTGAATACATTTGAACCACTCAAATTGCTAGGGGTGGATGAAATCTTCCCAACCCTCTTACAAAGGGGAAAAAAGACTTTTTGCCACACCTTGTAGATATCCCCCAGAATAGCCATAGGATACATACCAAAAGCATGGAGAAGGGCGAAAGTCGCCTTCATCCCGAAGATAGGAAAGGAGGATGGAACAGACCGCAAATCCTTCAGACCAATCAGTCTCACGTCATTCTTACTCAATACGATTATTACATCAGATCCACTACTTTAGAAACGCGGCCACTGAATGCAAGCCAGCATGCATACCGAACGAGCAGGTCCACAGAGACCCCACTGTTCCAACTGACCAGCATGATGCAAGAAACTCTAAATGAGAAAGAAATCAGGCTCTACGCCTTCCTAGATATCGCGGGAGCCTTCGATAATACATCCCACGTGGCTGTAAAGAGAGCACTAACGAGAAAGGGAGTGAACGACACAATATCTCGATGGATGTGTGAGATGCTTGCCACGAGGACAGCAGAAACTTCAGTAGTAAGCACCACTCGAGGTACGCCACAGGGCGGAGTATGCTCACCACTAATGTGAAGCCTAGTGGCGGACGAACTACTGGAAAAACTGGCATCAAAAGTCAGATATCTAGGCATAACGCTGGATTGTAAACTCAAATGGAATAAACACATTTAAGGAGTTGTAACTAAGGCTACGAGGGCCCTCATGGTATGCCGAAGCCTTGCAGGAAAAACCTGGGGATGTAAATAAGAAATCCTGCGATGGATGTACGCAATGATGCTAAGACCCACCCTACTTGACCCGATCGTCTTGTTCAAGGAAACGGAAAAGCAGAACATAAAATCAGCTCTCATCAAAGTACAACGCCTGGCGTGCATAGGCATAACAGGTGCAATGAAAACTTGTCCAATAGCAGCAATCGAGGCAAATGTGGACCTCGCACCTCTGCACATTGTTGTAGAGGGAGCAGCTAGACAAGCAATGACTAGAATCATAAGAGAGGGAGCGGGCGAGGAAGGATGGCTTAGAAAGAGTGAGTTAACATCCCTGGCAAAGCATATACCATTTCTTAGGCTCCCCAGGGAGCCATGATTAGAAGTAGAGAAGAATGGAAAAAGAACACCACTTGCATTCTCAAATCGCAGCAAAGTGTCATAAAATGGTATACAGACGGGGCAAGAACTGAACAGGGGACCGGAGCCGGAGTATCAGTATCAGTATCAGTATGGAAGGGGTGGCCCCTAGCGGGCCTTGCACTTAGGCCACCAATTGGACCCGTTGTGCCCCCAGCCCGCATTAGAGAACCTCCAGGATGCCGGTCCTCCTTAAGAAAGCCCGCATCTCCTTCAGACTAACACGACGCACTGAATCTGGCTCGATCGACGTCACGCCAAAGATTCTGAATCTTGCCCACGCAAAGGCGGGGCATTCCGTAAGTAGATGGTATGGAGTCTCGTCGTCCTCCATGCACCATCTACACTCCGCCTCCTCTGCAATTCTCAGCAGGGTCAGGTGCCGTCTAAGCCTACAGTGCCCGGTGTAGAATCCTACCAGGGCCCTGCACTCCTTCCTAGGTAGACACAACAGCCCCTTGGCGAGACTCTTCGCGGGCCCATGTATCATGAGCCTCGTCTGTCTCATCCCCGGAGCCGTCCGCCATACCTCCTCCGCCCGACTATCCATCCAGGTCTCCAAAGCTCCTTCGCGGACACATTGGGCGATCCCCACACAGGGGTCAGGCCCCAAGTATCCGCGTGCGGAGCCTTCTCTTGCTAAGGCGTCGGCTGTCTCATTTCCCGGTACACCCGAGTGTCCCGGTACCCAGACCAGGGTAACCTTTTTTCGCTTTGCAAGTTCAATCAGCCAGCTTCTACACTCCCTTACCAACAGAGAGCGCGTACGGACCGACTTCAGCGCCATGAGTGCGGCCTTGCTGTCAGAGCAGAAGAAAATCCTCCTGCCACCGACATTGAGCCTTAACGACTCCCAGACCCCCATCATGATCGCAAAAATTTCCGCTTGGAAAACCGTAGTGTGCTCGCCAAGTGAGGCGTATAATTCCCGCCCCAGAGCCTCACAGTACGCACCTGCTCCGGACAGTGTTCCCATTCTGGACCCGTCTGTGAACCAGACTAGCCCATCCCAGGTTCCCATCCTTCCCTCCGTCCAGTCCTCCTTTGTAGGGAAGAGGAAGTTTAGTCCCTCGGGGAAGCCTATCTCAGGAACCATCGCGTCACCTGGCATACCCAGGATGGCTAGGTCCCCAGACAGGCCTCGCCATAGACCACAATGGCCCCAGCAGGAGCCATTGTCCCTCCACATCCCCACGTCAGCCAATCTCATGGCCGCCCTGGCTGCCTCGTGCCTCACCCGGTCCGTCAACGGGGGCAACCCCACCAGCACCTCCAGGGCCCTTGTGGGTGCCGTCCTCATAGCCCCGGTGATGCAGAGGCATGCAAGTCGCTGTAATTTGTCCAGCACTAGTCTGGACGCCATTTTCATGGATCCTGGCCACCAAACAACCGATCCATGCATGAGCATCGGAGCGATCATCGTCCTGTATATCCATAGCATAGTTTTCGGCCCAAGTCCCCAGGTCCCTCCCAGCGCCCTACGGCAAGCCCACAGAGCACTGAGCGCCGCCGCGGTCTTGAGCCGAATGTGTTCCTGAAAGGTCAGTTTGGAGTCCAACCAGACACCCAGATACTTGACGCATTTCTTCGCCACAAGAGGGGTCCCTTCCAACGCGATATTGGGAGAGACCTCCAACTTCCTTTTTCTGGTAAAGATGACCATCTCTACCTTGCTGGGATTCGCTCTGAGCTCGTTATCCCTACACCACTGTGAGAACCTTGTCAGTGCTTCCTCCAGAAGCCTCTGCAATATTCCCACCTCGGTACCTTGTGCCATAATCACGACGTCGTCTGCATAGGCCTGTGCATAGACCCCATGCTCTACTCTCAGGATACGTAGGATCTCGTCCACCACTAGGCACCACAGGAGGGGGGACAGAACCCCCCCCTGAGGGCATCCCCGCGATGACTCGACCCCAACCACCTCATCTTCCAGCCTAGCCTCGGAGCCGGAGTATTTGGGCCAGGCACGATATTATCCAAAGCAATGGGAAAACACCCGGACATACTCCAGCCGGAAATTAACGCCACAGGAAGATGTGCGCAGTTCAACCTAGACAGAAAATATAGAAAAAAAGAGATTGTCATCTTCGCAGGCAGTCAAGTAGCCATTAAAGCGCTAAGCTCAACAACAATCAGCTCCAGAATGTATGGGAATGCCTAGATAGGTTAAATGAACTAGGCAAGAATAACAACTTATCCCTTCAATGGATACCAGGACACGGTGGGATAGAAGGCAATGAAAAAGCAGACCAATTGGCAAAAGAAGGAGCTCAACCTCCGCTTTTAGGGCCGGAACCTCTCTGTGACATAGGGACGCACACCTATAAGGAAGAACGCCTTCCAGGGTTAAGGCAATCAAATATGTTTCTAGGGTCCCCTCACCCAGGAAGATCAAATCACCTTATAACACTGAGTAAGAACAATCTCCGGCTTTCTTACGGGCCACTGCCGGTTGGGAAGGCACTTGGAGAGAATAAAAATTTAAAACGAGGACAGCTGCCGGTTCTGTGAAGAGGGGGAGGAAACCCCGAAACACCTTCTCAAGGAGTGCGAGGCCTGCTTCGGGTGCTGCATCGTCGAACAGGAAGAACGTAATACCTGCTTTATTATTGGAAATAACCAAGTCAATTAGACTACCACCTTGGTTTGTGGGATGCGTAATCGAATTTACATTTTGTACAAAACCTTATTTATAACTTATCATCCCATAACCAATCAATATTAAAATCTACCATTATAAGAACAAGGTGATTCTTGTCTTCAATACCCTCACACCAACCCTCAAAGAAGTTCAAAAATTCAGTACAACTTGCACTAGGAGAACCATACAGATTGCCCAACACATATATTTTGTTAAAATTGATATTTTTGAAACAAGAAACCAATAGTTTCTTTGATGTTGATATTGTTCAACATTCAAAAGGTTAACACAATCCTGTATGTAAATTACCACACCACCAGTATGCCTATTTTCGCTATTTACCCTAAATATTTGATATCCCAAAATACTAATCTAAAAATCATTTATACAATTCATAAGTCTAGTCTCTGTTAGACATACTGCAATTGGTTTTTATTTATTATATAACTATGAACTTCATCAAATTTTGACAAAAGATTCTGAGAATTCATAAGGATAATGTCGATCTCTCTAAAAAAACATTGCCAGCTATAGTTCCATTATTACCTTTATGTTTTGTGTTACTTTTCCGGTTATTCAATATCAGATCCTGTATAGCCTTTGCTATCCTGTGTTTTCCAGCATGTTCAATCAGTAAACCATTATCAAAATACAAATAGAAAGATCTTACAATTGCATTAAAATGCATAAAAATCCTACATGTGCTATTCCCGAAAATACCACTGCACAACAATTTATTGTGGTTATTTATAAAGTTATTTATGATCTGATTATTGTTCCATAAAGGAACTGAAAATATTATTAACTTTGTATGTTCACTTACTAATCTAAGACTCTGAACAACATCCTCCTTAACAACTATACCCTTCAAAATATTTATAGAACCTCCCATGACAATTACATAATCATTCCTTGTCAGATGTTTGGCTGTATTAACAATATTAGCTACCACATCATCCAGTAATGATGCGTTCAACTTTACAGCTGCTGATATCTTAAACTTTTTACCCAAAAAAAAAACAATCCAAAACACTTCTTATCTTATCAACGACATTGCTTGTCAGGATATTAGAGGTAAAGTCTGTCTCTTTGCGGACGATACTAGTTTCACTTGGAGCAACCCGGATATTACGGCGCTTCACAGAACTGTATCTAGTGACTTAATCACCATTAAATCATGGTGCGATTCTAATCTCCTGTGCCTCACATTTCTAAAACTAAAGTTTTGTCATATAAAAGTACGTTGCAATATTTTGTACTTAATAACACCACTATTCACGTCGTTGAATCTGTGAAATTCTTGGGGCTTATTGTGGACAACCATTTAAAGTAGGGCACATGCATATCGATGCCTTATCAAAAAAAATAAGTTCTGCCTGTTCTGCACTAAGAACGGTTTCCAAGGAGCTTAACTTGTTAACTGCTAGAACAGTCTATTATGCCCTTTTTGAGTCGCACCTCCGATACGCCCTTCCATTCTGGGGTACGTGTTGTGCGGCGCAATTTGATCGTATTTTCAAACTACAAAAGAGAGCTGTTCGATACTCATTGAGACTAAACAGTAAAATTCACTGCCAGGATTTCTTTAAAAGATTTAAGATATTAACTCTTCCTTCCTTATTCATTTCAAATACCCAAGACAACCTCCAAACTTCTCCCGGCTGGCCAAGGAAATTTTCGGCAGAACCAACAACGATGGTATCGGAAGTGAGCATGGTCAGTTTAGGTAATGATCATGTTGAGGAGACACACATGTCTCAAATCTTTCACCTAAATATTCAGGGTCTAAATAGTAAATTCAATGAATTAGATGCCTTATTGGCTAACTCTAAAACTATCAATGCGCTGTGTCTCTCCGAAACCTGGTTAGAGTCAGAACAGGCTCATGTTCATCAGTTTCGAGATTTCTCTCTGGGAAATGCATTTTGGCGAAAAACTCTCAGCATGGAGGAACTGCTATTTTTTTTTAAATAATAATATTGATTTTTATCCCTTACACAAAATAAATGACATTTCCTGTGAGATACACTGCGAGATTGCTAGCGTCAAAATAAGGAATCCGGATATTTGCTTAGTGTGCATCTATAGAAGCCCATTGGGCGACTTTGTAACTTTTTTAAATGTTTTTAACAAATTCATAGAAAATCTATCCTTACTCTCCAATCACAATAAAACAAGATAAATTATATGTGGTGATTGACTTCCAAAAATGGAATAATAATGCACTTTCACTAACAAACTTATTAACGTCTTATGGCTTTCACACAACAATTAAAGAACCTACAAGAGTCACACATACTCATAAGTATTGATAATATAATATGCGACATAGAGCCTGATGAATACTCTGCAAGAGTGACAAATCTTAACATTTCTGATCACTATGAACAGATTTTTGAATATAAAATACATAATAACACCCCTCGTCATTTAATTAAACTAACTAGACCTCATACTGAAAAATATGTTAGCCTGCCTTGAATGGGAATCAATTTTTTCTGGAGATCTAAATATAGACACGTCCTTACTACAAAATAAAAAAAAAAAGAATCACACAAAATATCAAATGATCATTTGCTAAAACAGGAAATATTAAAAATTCAAAAAGTCTATAGAACTGAAATTAAATTGCAAAAGTAACTGCAAACAGTGACTATATTTCTAGATGTAACAATAAAAAAAAGGCAGCATGGCAAATTATAAAACAAACACTAAACCAAATAAAAACCTAACAGATTTTGACGGCCTTTCCCCAGAACATTTTACGAACTACTTTTCAAATATAGCTCACAACATAATACAAAGATATCCACCATCTGATAGAACACCCCTGGAATACGTACAGAATGTCCAGGTTAACAACGAAAGTAGCCTGGATTTTTTCAAATTGGTCTCTCCGGATGAGATTGTGGATATATCGGCAATCTAAAGAACTCCTCATCAAGAGATATGTTTGGTCTTAGTCATAATCTAACAAAATTCGCTCTAGAACCCATTCTTGAACCCCTTGTATATATCACCAATCTATGTTTTGTGAGTGGATATGTCTCTGATTCAATTAAGTGTTCCAGAGTTATCCCTATTTATAAAAAGGGACCTACCAATGAAGAAGCGAATTACCGACCTATTTCACTAACTCCTATAATTTCCAAAATTATCGAATAAGCCATAAAAAAACGGCTTCTAGCTTATTTTGAGTAACACAATTTATTTGTAGAATCACCATATGGCCGCTCTACTACATTGGCTCTGGTCCAGTTGATGAATACTTTAACCATAGCCTTGGAGGAGAAGAATCTTGCTTCTGTTACCTTGTGTGATTTAGGTAAGGCTGTTGATTGTGTCGTACATGATTTCCTTCTTCAGAAGCTGGAATCCTATCACATCACAGGCAGAGCCTTGTCAATGATTAATTCATACCTGTCGGAGTGAACTCAGTTTGTGGAACTCAATAATCAAAGGTCCTCCCTGGAACGGATGAAGCACGGAATTCCCCAGGGATCCATACTTGGACCGATCCTCTTTATAATATACGCCGATGATCTTCCATATAATCTCCCGGAAGGTAAAACCGCCCTCTTTGCAGATGATACATCTCTAATCACCATATCAGACAATAAAGCTTCACTCGATATTCTAACGCAAGACATACAGCAGACTGCAGGAAAGTGGTTCACAACTAATAAGCTAAAACTTAACGAGGCTAATTCGTTAAAGCTTGATACTGACCCTACAGGACCAGTGAGGCTTTTAGGCTTTTACATAGACTTTAAGCTCACTTGGTCCCACCTTGAGAGTCTCTCAAAAAAAATATCTACCTATCTCTACCTACTGAGACAATTAAAGAAAAATGTAAGCTCAGATATGGTACGAATGGCATATTTTGCATTCAGCATTGTCTGGGGTCACTGTGGCAATCAACTTTTAATCTTCACGTTGCAGAAAGCAGCTGTCCATGCAATCTCAGGGGTAAAATCTACAAATCATTGCAAGACACTATTTACCACCCATAAAATCCTCACTCTTAGCTCCCCTTTTATTCTTGAATGCCTTATGTGTGTAAAAACAAATATACAGAATTTCACTGTCCACTACACTCACACATATCTAACACGCAACAGGCATGACATTGACACAAATCATCTAAGATTAAATAGATCAATCAATGGGGTAAATTTTTATGAACCGAAATTTTACAACAAACTACCGCTACATATTCGAAATCTAGATAATAAAAAGTTTAAATCTATAATTAGATAATTTTTGATCTCCAAAGCCTACTACCAGATATCAGAATTTTTGAGCGACAACATAGCTGATAGTTTATGAACCTATTTTTTTTTCTCTTTCTTTTTAGTCACTTGTTAATGTTTATATACGTGTGTTTTGAATGTATGATTTTTTTTTTAATTTTTTTTTTATTTTTTAATTTAAATTTAGTACAGTACAGGCATTGCCCAAATGGTACATAACGTGACTTAATATAAACCACAATTAAGCAATATACATTAAAAAATTTAAAACAGACAACAAATGTCAATACCTAACACACAACAAATACACATAACATTAACTAACAAAAACACACTACTTTACTTGTATTACTAAAACCTGTCAAAACAGTTAAAACTAGGCAATAGATGATATAGGAACCAAACGAATGTACAAAAATTAGTGAAACTCCGAAGAATTATATATAAGAGATCTAGCTTCACGCTTAAATGTTAGTATTGAACGATTTATATTAAAGTTTATGGGTAAAAATCTATTTAAGTAATCCATGAGTCGATTAATTGGTGCGTGCCTTCCAACATCAGTTCGATAGGGTCGCAGGGAAAATGATTCAAGCTGTCTTGTAGGTCGTGCTGGGACGAGAAATCTAATCAGGCCCAAAAGTTCAGGACAGTCTATCAAGTTGTTGATGATTATATGCCCAAATGACATGTTCAGTTTAATTCTTCATGTCTCCAGTGAATCAATGCCAAGTATATTGAGGCGATCTTTGTAAAGCATATTCGATTTGTCTACGTTTAATTTAAAAAGAAGAAAATTCACAAACATGGACTGCACCCTCTCAATACGCTTGACATGAATCTGGTATAGGGGCGTCCATACGACACAACAATACTCAAGATGGCTCCTGACCAATGCAGAGTATATTGCGTTAAGTGCCACAATATCTTTAAAGTTCCAGCACTGCCGCATAATGAATCCTGCCATTTTAAAAGCCTTCGCAACGACGCTGTAAATATGCTGAGTAAAACGCAGCTCGTTCATCAAATACAACTCCAAGATCGTTAATTACAGTCACCCGCTGCAGTTGTATCTCATTGATCGAATATGAGTGGTCTATAAGCATTTTTTTCCTTGAAAACGATATAATTTTACTTTTCGTAGTATTTAGAGTCATTGCGTTACTTGAACACCATTCAACCAACTCATCAATCTCGCTTTGCAGCTGCATGCAGGCCCTCTTTAGGTCATCAGCAAAGAACAAAAAGTGACACTTCTTGAATACACCGGCCAAATCGTTTATGAAAAGCAGGAAGAGCATTGGTCCAAGATGTGATCCCTGCGGAAGTCCGGAGTACACGGGAATATCCCTGGATAAAGACCCTTTAAACTTTACATTCTGTGTACGGCCCATTAGGTAGCTACTCAACCAGGATAGTAGAGGGTTACCAATACCATAGTATTTCAATTTATTTAAGAGAATTCTATGGCTAACCACATCAAAGGCTTTTTGGAAATCAAAATAGACCGCGTCCACCTGCACAGAAGCATCCAGTGCCCTTGCAAGATAATTACTGTACACTGCCAAATTCGACTCACACGAGCTCCGAGATAAAAATCCGTGCTGATGATCTGATAGAACATTGCGTTGTACAGCATTCGGTAATGTGTTTATTGTATGTAATGTATCTCTATTTTAAATACTATATTTTTAAGTTTTATTGTTATTTTGACGACTGTACACAAATTGTATTTTGTTTTAACACAATAAATCATTTCATTTCATATTTGAATCTGTTTACTTGTTCCGCAAGCACATATCTGCTATTCCAGAGAGGCCATCTCACAATTATCCACTTAGAAATATGGAGCATGATCTTTATCCGCCAACCTCACACTCAGAGTTAGTTAAAAGCTACATACTGTGCAATGCAAAAAAATGCACAATTATCTGCCATTTGAAATGAAGTCAATAACATCGTTTCCCGCATTTCGCAGAGCTTTGAGATCATACTTACTGGAGAGAGCCTTATACGCAGTAAACGACTTTTTTATTAATACTTATTTTTGAAGATCTTACACACTGGTTTAATGTTTGGTATTTAGTGTTTAGCATTTAATGTTTAAATGGTTAAATATTTTGATATTTAATATTATTAATATATTATTTCAGGAAATTTTGACCACATACAAATTGCACAATTGTATAAGGTTTTCTATAGTTTGGTTTTCTTCTTCTTTTCATTGTATGTTTCTGTTTGTGTTTTTATATGTTTTGTACTCCAGCTCTAGCGTTGTCTACACATTGTGAAATTTTTTGACAATAAAGCATTATTATTATTATTATTAGATGACGTACGATACATTTTATGGGTATTTGCTCTTCGCTCAAATTTAAAATTGACCAAATTCCATAAGATGTGTGCGTCCCTCAAATGAATAATAAACTGTAAAGTTCTATATGTTCGTTATGAAATATTAATTATATTGATCGTTCAGCTTGTTAACAATTCAGTTCAAAAATTATTAAGTTATTATTTTTATACGAGACGCTTTATTTTCTTCGGGGTTCCTGAAATTCAATAGCACACGCCTCCAATGTGTAGTACTCAGTATAACGCCATTCGGAGATTAAATATTCATGTGCACAAGCACATTAGCATGAAATTGATTTAGCTGCCTGTCGCAAGACTTTGAGCAGAATTTGTATTTAAAGGTAAATTCACGTCTCAATGTCGTAAAAATTGCAGCGTTTCAGAAAACGATGTGATATTTATCTAGATGTCCCCACTCCAAAAAAAAATCGTTAATTAATCCACATTACATGGCCTCAAAATTGATTGCAAAATTTAGTATGAGGCGTTTCATATGTTCACTACTTTACATATCAACCATATATGTTTGGCGCAATGCTAAATTCCAATAATATAAAACGGCTGTAAGACTTTGATGAAACTCAGAACATTCCGCTTCAAATTTACTACAAAACTTCCTCATTAATTAAAAGAAGAGATAAATCACTATTTGGAAATAATCAAAATGAAGCTGTAAAGTTGTAAAAATATACTGACAATAACCACTTACTTGCAAAGTTGAATGGCGGGCGGATCCTGCTTTAACAAAAAGCACAATCGGTTGGGAGTTGTTATAAGGATATCTAAAAATAATAACACCTATCTATAACATTCATAAGGATCAGTAGTGGCTCATGAGCTTTTCAGAGGGATGGCATAAAAAAATTCAATTAAAAACTTACCATTTATTTCAAGGTAAGAACAATGGATTTAACCTTTAAATAAATGGTAAATTTTAAATTTAGTTTTTTTTTGTGCCCTACATCTGAAAAACTCACAAGCCCCCAATGTTAAAAAAAAACTAATAAATTTAAACCATTGTATGTTCATATGGACTTTTGCTCATAAAATGGCCGGAAGAATCAAACTCTCAAATATTAGCATGTCATTATGGAATACGTGTTCAAAAATTATTCATCAGTACTGCTAAATAAAGCAATATTATTTTAGTCTAGAACAGTGCGCGTCTTACGAGAAAAACTCAAGAGACCGTTTTTTGTAGAATTGGCCAGGCTAATCAGAAAAAATATCCACATGGAAAAATGTCAGTGGCATATCATTCATTTTGGTAAAAAATATCATATCAACTTTTCTTCATAAACTAACCCTATATCTTGCCCTATATATTTAATTTCCGCAAAGCATAAGAAATCTGGGACTTGATTTTAAATATACATCATGTAATAAGGCATATTTAGTGAAACCATCATAGCCAGTCATTTCAAGATATGACCAAATATAGGTAAAATAAATTCAATACATTTAAATTAACTTAACAACAAACTAATGGAATAGCTTACCAAATTTCTGATTACTCTTAGATCCATACTGAGTGAGGGCTTTGTTAATTTTACTCATAATATGAATTCTAAATCCTCTTCCCTCTGATAACCTGACACATTCCCTCTGTGTCTGGCTCGCTAACTCACGCGTTGGGCATAAAATTAATGCACGAAAACCTTGCTTTTGAGGAGACTGTAAATGTTGAATAATAGGCACCAAAAATGCAGCTGTCTTTCCTGAACCGGTAGGAGCACAAGCAAGGAGTTGCCTTCTCTGTAAGAAAATATATAGCTTGTTTGATAATCATACCTAATTGATAAATAGAGTAGGTAACTATATTTCTAAATTAAGTAGAGTAGTAAAGACCTGGCAACAAAAACGTTTGTATTATGTTTTATAAGAGACTACTATATTAAGGTCAAAGTCAATGTGAAAGTTGACCCTTAGCTGATTTTTCTATGTTGGATCCATGTTTCAGTAATTGTTTTGAATCACCCAAGTAATAATATTGAGCTCGCAGATTAGTTAGTGCTTGTTTGGGTGCTAGAAAGGGGACTTAAGTTGGGCAGATACTTGCTTAAACCTAAGTATGACAATTTTGCCTTTAAAAGGGCTTTAAAATAAGCTAAATATTCAGGCTATTAGGTACAGCTTGTAGATAAGATGCACAAGACCCAACTCAGTTTTGCAGGTGAGATTTTAACCTCCAATTTAGTGTTATTTAAGACTGTAAAAAAATTGAAAATAACATTCCTGAGGGGCACCAAATTAACTTCTTGGTGAGCATTCATTTCACAATACTACTATGCTATGCATATAATTTTTCTGAAATTCTGAAAACAACAAAAAATATATGTAATTGATACTTTATAAGAACATCTCAATTTGTATTGGCTATTAGATGAAAATAATAGCATCGGAAGTCAAGATTATAGCTAATGTATTTTTAATAAGTTTTGCTTACTTCTAGCATTATAGGTACTGCTTGCTTTTGAATGGGAGTGGGCTCCTCATATCCGCACTTCTTCAAGTTTTCTACAATACTTTCATCCACATTAAAATCATTAAAGGATCTGGCTGGATTGGGTATTCTTCTTCCAACTACAGAAATATTATTCAGATTTCTATAGTGATTAATCTAAAAATATATTAACATTTGTTTAACTGTCAATTGATAAACCCATTTAATTTATATGGACTACATTCTCTCAGAAATGTTTGTTTACATTCCTGAGGGCATACCTCTTCTTGTTCCAGCATCCGTCTTTTCTTTTGCAACTGCTCTTCATCCAAATGCTTACGTTTTTTACCCTGTCTCTTATCATCTAGATTTTCTTTCGTCATACCACTTAATAATATTATTGAATCATCGAGCTTATTTTTATCAGTTTTAACAACATCCTTTAGCTTAATTTCTTGTTGTGGGCTAGAGACATGCTTCTAAAAGTTAAATAATAAGTAAATACAGATCAAGGAAACAAATATACTAGACCTACTTTAGTAAATCCTGTTTGGGCATGGGCAGGGCTCTCTCTGGAAAAATTAAGTCCTTTAGTAAGTTTTTTAAATATGTCATAGGCATCCATTGTAAAATTGTTATGTAGACAAAAATAGACAATTTCTTCAATTCATTCCCTTATTAGAAGATTACCGACATAATACAAAAAGAAATGTTATAGATAAGACCGAGTTCTCTTGTGTACCGAACCTCCGGGCCACCGAAAAAAGATAGGTTAGATCTTAGATTCTTCTTCTTCTATTCATATCTTTAAAGCTTTAAGCTGCCAGGGCAATGCGGACATGTAGTGTATGAATGAAATGTTTTTAGACAGGAGTCCACTGAGTAATAACTATATAACGGAACTTACAGCTAGATCTAGCAGGGTAACTAATCAGCCTTAAGTTTACCGATGTCTTTGCGCTGCAATGTATTGTCTAGAAGTGCCCTGGTGATTCAGTGGTTAGATGCTGTACCTCTGATACGAAAGAAGTAGATGGATGATCAAACTCTAACATTGATTCAGTGAATTAATGGGCGAGAAGAAATTGAATATATGGTAGAAGTTGTAACTCTGTTATTAATGTATGACCTATTGTTATTATTTATATTCCAGAACAACTTAGCGGTTATCTTGAAATGAGTAGCCACTAATAGGCAATTTAAAAGCAAGACGATTTCTGCATAGCATAAAAGAGGCTTTTCACTGATTCATCAGCTTTAATAGAGGCATTGATTTCATCAAAACCAAGCACGTTCTAAGTGCTTGATGATATCTAATTTTGAATGTTTTAAAGAATGTCAATAATACGATCTCCGTCAAGTGCCGCCCAGATATTCTAGAATATTGATATATCTTAAATACAGGGATACAGGAAACATGCAAAATGGTGGATTGCGGTAGGCACATGTTGGAGCTACTCCAATGAACCGTCTTTAGTCACCATTCCGTGTGCAATATTAGGCTTGTTCTAGCAGCGATTTAAACCCAAACCAAAGCCAAGCCATATGGAGTTTACGCATAGCGATTTAAGTGTCGCTTATATTGCAATGCGCAAACTCCGGATGGCTTGGCTTTTGTTTCAAATCGCTGCTAGAACAAACCTATTATCAAGTGCTCTGACTCCGAAATAATAAAAGCTGGTTTATGGAGATCATATTGTCTATTGCTCTAATTATCAGCGCGCAGTACGTGTGATCAAAAATCGAACGGACGCCATTAATAGGGCCAGACATTCAAAGCAGCACCTCCGTGCATTTTGGTGATTTTTGTTGTGAAAAACCCTCAAAATACTTCAATTTGTCCATAACAATATGGTGTTTTGTTGTGCTTATGGCTGTAAATGTCGCAATGACCGAAAGAAACCTGGAATTACTTATCACAGGTAAATATAGTTTACACCTAGTTCTTGCTGACGCTAATATTTATTATTTATTTTCTTTGTGTGAGCTGAGATATAGATTATATCAAAATATGATTACGAGTATACTTCAGGCTGCCTTTCTTTGTAATTTTATACTAGCTTTGTTAACATTTTTCAGTCATGATTGCTAATAAGAATCACATAATTCCCCTTGAAAATGGCCTGTCGCGCAGTTGCGTCCATTGTTTTGATGTTTTAAGGAATAATATTTATTTGTTATATTTCAATCATTGCATTCTGTGATTTAAGCCAGTAATAGAAATATTATGAGTATAAAATAATATATATAATTTAGAGACGAAAATGTATGACGCTTGTCAAATCGTGGAGCCAACCCGTAACAGAACAGCTGCCGGTTTTACCCGGCCACTCCCTTCCCTTGTCAAAGGTTGGAGGTAATCGAGTGTACTGAGAAGACATGGGGTAAGTCTTTGACAAGGCCTTGTCAAAGGGGTATGTCTACCAATTCGGCCAACGTCGGGTGGCGTCGTGTTACCGAACAGAAAAGGTCAAAACAGATCGCTGTCGGAAGACGCTAGTGTGATATGGCGGCCCGGTTCAAGTTCATCGACAATATACAAGACGTTTCCCGGACCACAACACAGGGCGTCAGAGCTGCGCGCGCATCACATGTTGACAAACACCATATCTTTATGCTTGCTTGTGATACGGCGGCCCGAGTTCGATTCCCGTCGATGTTTTTTCATTTTTTTCAATTGTTTCTTTTTTAAAATATGGGTAAGTTGAGTTAGTTTTCTTTGGTTGCGTCCCGGAGCGAGCGGAGGACATTGCATGAAGTGAAAATGTAAAAATACAAATGTAAACATAAACAACGCATGTGCTTGTTAACAATGTGATGCACGCATAACTCTGATGCCCTGTGATGTGGTCCGCGCAACGTATTATATGGGAACATAGATTCGATCGAGTTTCGGGCACGACTTGCACCGACTCGATCAAATAGAGCATCGAGTGATCAAGCAATACTTTGTCGCATTTCGTGCTGCCACCACAGTTTGGGTTAGTATAGTACCCGAATTATAAGCTGTGCTGCCACTGCTGATCTGGAGCCACTACGTTTAAGTAGGTATGAAACATCGATCACTAACCCAAACTAACCCAAACTAACCCTCCTTTACGGCGCCCCAGTCTGGTGCTCTGTTGCCAAGACACATAAAGAAAACTTCAAGTCATACAAAACAACTATTTGAGGGCTGCATTTTCATTAACGCTCCGGGATCGGGTCAGGATAGAAGATCTGCATGCGTGGGCAAAGAGGGAGTACATCGAGGAGTACATCGATGCCCTCGCATGCAGGTTCTTCAAGCGGCAGATAGCGGGCTCCCCGCTTACTGCAAACATCGCCAATCAGTGCTACAACCCGGAAATTCCCATCAAACATGGTACAATTTACAGGGAAATCACTCTTTTCTATCGGCAACTTATGCCACCTTAAGATGAGTTCCCTCGGGAGTCTCAATCTGAAAGGTAACTTTCAACAACCAGCCTAAAAAACAAGCTACAAAAGTGTATTTCTATGTGTAAACTTTTCAAAGATATCAGGAGCACAGAAATGCAGCACCTCCTTCAAACTACGCGCGAGATCTGTTCTCGCCAGGCCAATCCACGGCGTTCGGACACGTGGGCGGGGCATGTTAAGGGAGCTGGTTGGCATATAAATATGCTCTAGAAACCGTCATAACGCATATGATTCCAAGCCACCCAAGCGTCCATGTTTTCGCAGCCGGTACCACGGTAGTCGCTCAGCGCGACCTGATACCATTACATTACTTGAATAGACTTAACATAGTTAAGTCCCCTACATTCATTGTATATATTTTTAATTGTTTTGTCAGAATACATGTTCTATATATTGTATATATTGTAAATATAAAATTGTAGCTTTATGACGCCCTGTTCTATAAGAACAGTTGAAGTAGGGTTTTTCTGTAGTTTTCCCTACATAACTACATCTATCAACAACTTCTGCAACATGTACACCCAAATAGCAGGCTTTAGGCCAATCTCTTAGTATTATAACTTTGAAGGGGCAACCCATGTAAAGTGTACCACATGTAAGGGGGTTTAACACCGACCCCCTATGGGTGACGGTACCTGCTGGCCACTAAGGCAATGCAGAAACATTGCCCGGCTTAACAGCAGTGTCAAGTTCAATGTCATTCTTACTGTTAGTTATGTAGTTAAGAAACTTGTTTAATGAAAAAATTAATATATGATGATATGATGATCGATCATTCAACATTGATATGTACTATCGATGTTAATATCGATGATAAATATCGACGTTAAAATATCATCGAGCTCAGTACCTCGATAATATTGATATGTTCTTGTATCGATGTTGTTAGTACCAGGCATGAAAAACAAACCATCAAATATTGAAAACAATGTTTGAAAAACAAAAGAAATACTTATTTTTATATTTCCCATACACCTCTCAAAATAGATTGAAGGAATATATTATCCTGAAGTATTTTCATCTTTGAAACCCTCATTTACAGACGAGGTTTGCTCGCCACTAATACTACCTGATTATTTTTATGCTCTTAACAAAACAGCCCAACAAACCAAAATGAGCAATGCACTTTTAAGCATGAACTTCTTCAGACGAAGCCAACACATCGGGGATTCCCGAAGAAAGACCAATGAATTGATTTTTCAATTTTATTTATTCAACCGATATTGTGGAACTTCTTCTGTTATTTTTCTTCTGTCTTATTCTTCGTGTATCCTCCTAGCCTACAGAAGTGCCAGAACTGCCTTCCATAATAGTTGAAATACTGCCACACTGTCGCGATTCGCGATGCTACTTGGTTTTAAGCAAGCCAGACTTTTGAATTTGTCATCATTATCGATGAATCGATAGTGAAAAAAATGTCGATGCATCGATGTTTAGGACATGTGACATATCGATGGTAAAATCATTGATTAACGGTAGCCAAGCATTAATAGTTTAGATGCATCAACAATTATTGCTCATCCCTATTTCTAAGGAAGATATTCTTGAAACAAGAGACTTAGTGCTGATCAGTCTCACCACACCGTGCACATATTATCAAATGCTCGGAACCCTAAACTAGAGGCTGATGGTTTTAAGGAAGCTTTGACATTGCTCGATTTTTGACTAATGCTGCGAAATGTATGCGCAGTTACTAAATTAATTCAATGTTCATCGTAGTGGCAATTAAGAAAACTTTTATATACTTGTAACTTTGTTACTCTTACTTTGATCTAAAAACAACGATCGTAACAAAATAAATTTTTAAATAATATCCAAGCCTCGAGGAACCCAAACAATGTATCGTTAAACCACATATGTCGGATTTATCCGTCATAGGCCTGTGGTGTTATTTCACGACCTGTTATTTTGTCGCAACTCCGGGATTCTCTCAGTCACGAGTCACGACCAGTTCCGTTGGCATTATAACATTACGACCCTGAATAGCCACGGCCAACCCTGAATCTAGCCTCGGCTTATATTCTCATTCCGCGTCGCGTTTATTAATTTACCTTTTTTCCTTAATTTTGGGTTAGTTTGGGTTAGCATTGGGTTAATTTTTGTTAGCACTTGGTTAGTACTTATTGATTGAGCCCCTGTAGCGAGCGAAGCGAGCGGAGGGCCGTGCAAAGCCATAATAATACTACGACTGACGGATCGCATGTGGCTAGGATTCAGGGTCATAATGTTTTAATGCGTTCCGATGTGAGTAAAAAAAAATGTAAATTGCGACGGTGCGATGTCGCAGCTTTCAGAAGGTAGCGTTTGATTTGACTCCTAGTATTATCGCTGTCTTTCTCGCTTTTTTCGGTAAAGGCGGGTCCAAAGAGAGACAAAAACATAGAAACAATGGACTTGTAAAAACATAGAAACCTATACTTTACAAACAACTTTGAAAAAATTCTGTTTCTATTTCAACCAATAGCAAACGGAATGCAAGTTGTGAACTAGCCGCTAATCATCGCTAAAGCTGCGGTGCCAAACTAACCTTGTACTCGCTGCCGCCAAAATGTTTTTGGCAACACTGGGATAGGAGGCCGAGAACCTGCATACAATACAGAATAATAAAACAGCGCAACATATTATTTTAGTGACACTTTATTAAAAAAACAATAAACCATGATCAGTTCATGGGAAATTAACAAAAATCACAAATATCACATTTTTAAATACCTTACATATTTCCATGTTATGACTAAATACATAGAAAAATACGAATAATGAAATAGCACGTGCTTAAATTAATAGAAAATTGCTGTGTGTTTATAATGGTTCCTTAGGTATATACATTGTCACCTAATAGCATGCCAAAGTTCAATAACAGTTTATACATACCAAAAAAAACGGCAGATTAATTTATACAGTACCTACTTCAAAATTCACATTTTAAAATTATTATCCTAGACTGAGTTACGGTGTTAATATATCAGAGTTACTGTAATTTACTAAATGACCTTTCTCTCCGGCCATTTTTACAGAATTACACATTTTTTAAAAAACGCGAAGGCAGACCAACAAAATTACTAATTTGTCGCTTACCTAAAGCTTCTTTCTTATCTTACCCTTAAAACCGCTTGCAAGGACATATAAAAATATGATTAACATAAAGTAGATTGCGACAAATGCAACACATCCTAACATCATTTCATTTTCTTGAAATGTCCTTTAATTTTTATGAAACACTGTTTATGTGTAATATAAGGGTATCCGAGATATTCGACGTTTTATTGTAAAAATCGATAAGCATGGAAAAGTGGGTTTAATTCAAAGTTAATATACAAAGAGTATCATTTCATTTAAAAAACAGAATGTTGGATCTGTTCTGAATGTATACTTCAAAATATTTTTAAAATGTGTACCTCAAAGGTATTCTATATTAATTCAATTTTAATCTCCAGAATTTTTTGTTCGTTTCTGTAATAGTAAAGGAGTTATTGAACTTAGACATACTACTGGGCTACCCTGTATGTAAACATATTTATGCATTTGATTTTTCAATTTGATTAGATATTATTCTAGTTTCTGTACATATTTGTCTTCTATTTAGAGACATGAAATTTATTTTGATATTTATACCCGCGTTTTCTTTACACACTAAATACAGGTTACTTACTACCTTAGTAGCTAATAAATACTATACAATATACCAGCGCACCACCTTGTTTTCTTTTTTAAACTATCTAATGGATATCCTAGAGGAGTCCAGTATTGAGCTCTCTTCGATTTACCGAGCATTTTCATTTCTACTTCATATACTTAGGAGTATATCCCATTGCAGTTGATAGCACAAGTCGATTTATAGATTCTTGCAAAAAAGAAAATGTAAGAACCCCAATGGACTCAAGGAAAAAAACCATCGGAAATTACCGACGATGTTAAAATGGTCTAGGAAAAAGTACTTCGCCAAGGAAATACTAACATTGGGCAAAATCTTGCAAGTCACTGAGGATAACGAAAACTTGCCCAATCTATTAAGTATTATAGACTGTTGAAAATACTTCATGACATGTACTTTCGCTGGGAAAATCAGAATAGAAAATATTTTCTTATTGCTGGAGACGATAATACTTGGGGTCAATCTTATAATTCAACATTATTTTTTATTTCGATGAAACTTGGCAGAACAAAGGGCACAACGTATCAAAGGTCTGGTAGAAAGAAACATACTGGGTTGTCAACAAGCTGTCATGGAAGGCTGGTCATTGACGTTAAAATCGCAGTCTGGAGATGGCGAGTGGGGGGAAGTCTTATTATAACTCATATCGGAGGTGAAAATGGATTTTTGGTTGAAGGCTTCTTAGAATTTGAATCGAATTACCAGGAAGAAATTATTGCTGATGTTTTCGAAGAATATTTTAGCAAATGTTCAAATATATTCCCGGTAATTGATGAAATGAATAATAACATACACATTATACCTCATCACATATTCAGACCAACTAAAAATTAAAACCCAGCTCTCTGACAATAGTTCCCCGATTCACTACTTATCGTTCATTTGCATTTTATGGCGCTATTGTTCATTCACCGGTTACGGGGTCGCATTGGCTACAATTTCTATGTTAAAGAGGTAAAAGTCGTTGACACACCCTACCAGTATTTTGAATCTTTTATAAGGGCACTGAGCTATCAACTCTTACGAAATAGACTTTAATACTGGCATTATATAGATCTACACTGAACTAAAAAATTAAAGCCAATAATAGAAGGTGAAGGTGCTCCTTTTTACATCAATACAACCGAATCACTTTTTAGGTGAGACGACTGGTGAGAGTTCTGTATGGAATTGATTTTTGCAATAACCTTTTTCAAGTATATATTATTTAAAAGGCTATTGCTAATGTCATACGAAACTTTCCTGAAACACACTCAAATACGCTAATGATAGTTGAATTTAAAAGTTTAGTATGTACATTCAACTTGAAAATTTTAGTTGGTGTTTTTGTGGCAGTGAAGATTCTAATATTAAGCATACATTTTTAAAAATCGCAACCTCTACATATGAGATTCTGCTATTCAGATTAGATTAACATATAACATATACATACTTGTCCCTTTTTTAACTAATTCTTAGGTTTCATCTCGTACATGGAATTTGTGAGGATAATTTGTCTACTGAATTTATAAGAGTGAGGGAAAGTAGGGTTGTATCGAATAAAGGGTTGTTGATGGCGGCCAACGTGGGGCGCAAGGCAGATGCATAATCGACAAGCGTCTAGGTACAGACCCCGAGTAACGTTTTAAAACATCGCGTGTGCGTGTTCGCAATGTGGCGAGAATTGAAAGAAGTACTGCTAATTTCATGCATAGTCCTCGTTTCTCTTCGCTCGGGGCGCAACCAAAAAAAACTAACCCAAATTTAAAAAGGAAACAAACATAATCTTTAAAAAAAATAAAAACATACCTTGCACTGCTAGACCAGTTGAAAGCAATTTACTGAACTGTAAAGACATGGGTAATTCTAAAACATTCGGCCAACGCCGTGTCGCGTCGTGTGGAATCGTGAACAGAAATTCGTGAACACGCATGCGCATCGATATTCAAGGTCTGTACCTAGACGCTTCTGCATAACGAGACTAGCGGTTAGTATAGTGGGATCTGAAATATGGTGGATGGTTTTACGAATTTTTAGACTCCGCGACCGGCCCAAGGCTAGATTTAAGTGTGCAAAGTTCGGGAAGGCTAAGCATCTTCTAAATCACTTATTCATGTTCCGTTTGTTGATTATGGAATACAAAAATGATGCCCTGGGTAATCCTATTCCATCGGAAAATTTTTGGCTAGACATTGTTTCCATCTATGCAGTTCGAGTATTATCGGACACATATTTTTCGGGTAGAGTCGGGAGTTAAACTTGAACCCTTTGTTTCTAGATTTTTCCTACAAAATGCCCAAATTCAGTGACAAAGAGATACGTGGATAATGGAATGAAGCTCACATAAAACCAGGAAACCAAGACGTACTAAGTAACATTCTTTTAATTAGAGTTACAGTATGGTGTTCCCTAAAAATTCCCTTGGGGACAGAATTCAAAAATCAGAGGTGACCATGACCAAGCGATGAAATTAGCTCCAGATTTAGCAAGATTCCTCTTAACATTCTCGAAAGAGTATGAGTAACAACTTGGTGCACAAGAATAATGCCACTAAGCAAAGGAATGTTTTGCAGGTTGGCATTTAACTTGGCTAAGAAGTTGAAAATTCCACTCCGTTTTAATAAAACTCAAGGGTTGGCGGGAAATGATTTTTATTATGCATTAACTATCTCTTAGAACTGCCAAGTCCACAAGTCTGCAAAGATGCTTATGGTTTAATGGGCCTCAATTGACCGCTTCTTTAATATGATTTCCAAAGTGTGCAATGCAGACGAAAGTGGAGAACTGACCACCAAAATCGGGAACAAGTAGTTTCGTTAAATGACAAGTTGGAAAACTCACTCATCAGGAGAAAGAGGTGGTTCAGTTAAGGTAATGTTAGGCATCAATGCCATGGAAGATCACTGTATCTTCCACTATTACCAGAGAAAACATGGCTAAACATTAAAGATTGAAGGGTCAACTTTTGCGGTTCAAGACAATGACTGGATAAATGATACCACATTTATTAAATGGATACACACACACACACATCTTAGCAAAAGGGAACCAGCACTTTTAATATTAGAAGGCCTTTGCAGTAACTAAGAGCTTGACGTTATTACATTTGCCGGGGAGAATAATGTTCAGCTCAGCCTTCTCCCGCACTGTACCCACACGCTTCAATCGCTGGAAAGAACAGCAATCAAACCTTACCTCTATGAATGCAAAATGAAATCAATGGACTTGTGAACCACGCCTACTCACGCAACTGAGAACTACGGAAAATCTCGAGCGATTGCGTTGGATATTTCAACTGCTTTTGTCAGAGCTTGGCATGACGAATTGCTCAACAAAGTGCCGTCCTTCGGAATGCCAGCGACTCTCTGCAGCTGGCTTACCAGTTTCCTTAAGAACAGATCTCTGGAGGTTGCAGTCAATGGGCACATCTCAGACACATTCACCATTAATGCGGGAGTGCCTCAGGGTGCAATAATTTCACCAGCTCTGTTTCTCATCTATATTCATGACTTTCTGGTCGAAACCAATGATCCTGTTTACAGTTTTGCGGATGACAGTATCCTTATCTCGCAATTTAGATTTAAAAAACCTTTACCAGCAATTGAGATTTATCACCGCAGACAGGAGCAGATTACAACAATTACCCAAGATCTGGAGAAAATTCGAACCTGGTGCGACAGGAATTTAGTCCAGTTCAATGCAGCAAAAACCCAAGTAGCCACGTTTATCAAGAAACCCAATACAGCGGGCCCTGACATAATTATGGCAGGATCGATCATTCCTTCATCGTCGCCAATCGGGCTATGGGTGTCTCGGTCAACAGCAGTATGTCCTGGCACGACCACGTTGCTAACATCCCAAATCAGCCTCGCAGAAGCTTGGTGCGCTATTTCGCAACAAAAACTGTTGCACCACAGCAGCTGCTCTTGCTCTACAAAGCGCAAATAAGACCGTGCTTAGAATATTGCTCACACATCTGGGGCGCCGCACCTAAGCACGCCCTAAAGATGCTGGATTCCATTCAGAAGAGAGCTGCGCGTCTCGTCGGCGACCCGGAGTTGACACGGGATTTGGATAATCTGGAACACCGGACCGAGATCACCCTGTTTTACAGATATTTTCAAGGCAGATGTTCCCAGGATTTGGCCCGCATCATCCCGCCCCCAGCAACGCCTGCGTACAACTGCGTCACTATGGAACTCACTCCCAGGGCATCTTTTTTTCTCTAATTACAACCTATAACTATTCAAGAACCATGCTAATCAACATCTTCGCACACACACCGCTCGTCGAGTGCCATAGGATCTCCCTTTAGCGTGTGTGTCACTGTTATAAAAAAGGAATGGTTTTCAGTGCAATGTTATCTACTTCTAGAATCCCCAATTCATCTACGGATATTGATTTTATTGGTTCATGGGGTTCAATATTCTGTGAACAGGGTAGGATTAAAATTCAGTTACCAAACGATAATAATCAGCATGTTTCAGAATAATTTACACGTGACCTTGAGGACAGTGAAGAAGGAAGTGACGAACAACCATGCTGTTCAAAACAATTTGCCGAAGTGATGGAAATTGTCTTACATGGTATGACAAAACCAGAAGAAAATCAGCTCATCAAGTATAGCAAAACACGTAGGGGTTAAAATAAATGAAAATGAAAATAGAGGATGTTTCAATTCGGAAAGCTAGAATATTGAGGTCGTAGATGAAGAAACGAAACTATAGTAGCATTACAACTTTTGCACAAAGTGTTAATAATGACTACCTGAGAGAATAGAGAAAAATCATAGCAACATCTTCCAAAGCTTTCGATATTCTTCTATCCCTAGCAGTCTGAATTCAGTTCCTTCTTGCAAAATATTGGATATCGTCATGCCATCGCCTCAGGGGTCTACCAATGCTCCGTTTTACTCCTCTCGGGCACCAAGTTAAGACCTTATGTGTCCAGCTGTGGTGGTTCTGCCTTGCTATATGGCCAGTCCCTCTCGATTTCAGTTGTGCCACAAGCCTCAGTACATCTGTCACTTTACTTCTTCTGCGAATTTCCTCGTTGCGGATTTTATCCCTTAGAGTGATTCCAAGCAGAGCCCTTTCCATTGTTCGCTGGGTGGTTTGCAGTTTATTGGCAGATTTGCGAGTAACTGACATTGTTTCAAGTCCGTATGTGAGCACCGGCATCACGCAGGACTCAAACAGTTTTCTTTTTATGTTTATAGGGAACTCACAAGATTTAAGGATAAATCCCAGTTTCCCGAAAGCCGCCCAGGAGAGGCCTTTTGTTATTGAGATTTCGGACACATTGTTCTTTTCCAAGCTGAATTTTGTGGCCCAAGTAAATATATTCAGAGACAAGTTCTAGGGGTTGGTCGTTAACAATTACCTGGATGTCTTCTGTACTCATAAGCTTTGTTTTGGTTAGGTTCATTTCATTTCAAGTCCAATTCCCAGTGATACTGGATGAAGTTCCTCAAGCATGCTCTTAAGCTCTTCACCTATGTTGGCAATGATCACAATATCGGCTGCAAATCGTAAGTGGCTTAGACGTACTCCGTTGATATTAATTTCGTTTTCATGCCAGTCAAGTTTTTTGAAGACATGCCCCAAAGCAAGAGTAAATAGCTTTGGCGAGATGGTGTCCCCTTGTTTTACTCATCATCCATTTTTACCTGAAAGGAGGCGTTATTATAGATGTCTTTAATAAGGCGTGAGTATCTGGAGTCGATCCTCGCGTTGTCTAGAGTGTCCAGAATTGTCCACGTTTCGACAGAGTCAAAAGCCTTCCGGTAGTTCACAAAGACCAAATGAAGTGGTATGTTATACTATATAACTTTTTCAGTAAGAGTACGGAATGTCTGTAGGTGGTTGATCGTGCTAAACCTTTGCGAAATCCCGCCTGTTCGACTGGTTGGTACGAGTCCAACTTGTTGGTTAACCGGTTCGTTATTATTCGGTTCTGGTTAGCAATTTGTATAAATGTGATAACAAGCTAATAGGTATATAATTATCTATGTTGTTTCTGTCTCCCTTGCCAATAGGCAATAGGATGGCTTCTGCATTTTGCCACGCGGTTGGAATTTTTCCTTATGTTAGACATTTATTTAGCAATATTCTTACATTCTCTACCAGCTTCTTACCTATCATTTTAATCATTTCGCTCGTGATTTGGTCCGTACCTGGGCTTTTTCTGTTTTTCATTTGATGTAGTGCTGTCTCCAGTTCTGCGATATTTATTTCAGAGACCTCCTCGAAACCTACATTTTGAATTATTTTACTCCGATATTGACGGCCCTGAACTTTAGAGCTGTACAGGCTTTCGTAGTAGTCTTGAACAACCGTTGATATTTCGTTACGATTGCTAACTATAATGCCCTCTATTTGAATCATTCTTGTCCTTCCATTTGATAGTTTAGATCTCAGAAGTTTTATACTTTTTTTTATCATCAATTGTACTCTTAATAAACTCTGTATTATGATCTCTTAAATCGTTACGGATGTTCCTATTTATTTCTTTGTTAAGAGTCATGTAACCTTCGTTTCTCGGTCCATTTATCTTCTTGATTTTATTAGACTCATTGTGTGTGGACTGATTTTTCTCGAGTTTGCCTTTTGTTTAAAGCATATATAATTCTTGTTGCTATTTGAATACTGTTGGATATATTACTGCAGTGCTAATCTATTTCTAGTATGGGTGTTGATGGTTCACTCAGTTTAGAATCTAAAATACGTTGAAAAACAGCTTTCTTTCACGCAGATATTATATTTATTTTTATGGTAGTTCGGACTATACGGTGGTCGTTGCCAGTGTCAAATCGGTTCAATACTGTGACATTTTGGCATATAACCTTTCTGTGTGTCAATATGTAGTCAATTTCATTTTTAACTGTACCGCCTGGACTTCTCCAAGTCAATCTTCTCTGTAGGGGCTTTCGGAAAAAGGAACTCATGCAGTGCAGATTTTAATTTCTACAGTAGTTTGTTAGTATTTCTCCTCTGTCGTTTCTCTGACCAAGGCCAAAATTACCCACAGCAACATACTTAGGAAGAATGTGAGCACTAGAAGACATATAAGAAGAAACCAGAAACTCAATATATAAGAAGGAAACTGAAGTACCTAGATAATCATATAATCTAATATGATATGAAATGGCACATTATCAATAACCAATGTTTACTAGCATCATCGACCACCAAGATTTAGCAACAGGCATCAACGACAACTTATAAAAATATTTGCTAGAAGCTTACGGAGTATTATTGAAATTATATTACATCTCTCTCTTTTAAGACTTCACCAATTGTGTGATTTATCCAATTCAAGCCATTTAACATATACTTTATTCCGTTTTTTTCTTAATGCTTTTTCTACCAAATAGACATCTGGATGTTTAACTTTATGTAACTCTTCTTCATAGAACCAATGATGTAAATGTTACAAACGGCTCTAGGGTTGATAAAAAGCAGATCTATTACGGTTGTGACCGTTGTCAGATACCTACTACCCAATATTTCAAAAAAAAATTAAAGAATATGTCATTTATTTTGGTGTCAAAAATTTAGTTTTTATTTTTATATTTTTTTTCTCGAGTTTTGCTACTTGTTTTACTTTAATATGTATTTGGTTCCTTTAAAATTAAACAAATACAAACTAGGAATATATTTACTTGAGTTAAGTAGATTTTTGTTAAAGTGTCCGATACCACCCGACTTTCCCCCTAAACCTAATTATTGTTCATAATTGACAATAATTTTATATTTGGAGCTGACATTGTCAATTCTGCATTAACAGCTAACAGAATCACATTGACTCTAAATTAATAAGCTTTAACTATCAATTGAGGCTAGTAAATTTGTGAGATATATTGTGTTGAAAAACGCATTTTCTTTTGTCAATTTGCACAAGTCAGCATACTATACCTTATTCAGTTCTAATGCGGCGCATGTGTAATATTTTCTAATCATTAATTGGGACTATAATACCTCCGCGTTTTTGCTGTACATGCAATGTAAAATTAATAATAAAAAGATTTAAATTTTAACTCCGTCAATATGAACTGCGTCTATATCACTAATACTTTTAACTCTTCTATGCTGGGTCTTGTTTCGGTGCAAGCTTCCTCCTGCAAACGCCTTCGAATCTCTGGATACGTTGTCGTTCTCGGAACGAATACTTTGAACACTTCTGGTGATATCGTATTCATCAATTGAACTGAAAATAAACAGTATTATGAATCACAACTTGTGTTTAACAAATCCAACGGGTAGTAAATCCACGAAGATGTTCGAATTATAATATTGACCTTAAGATATTTGCATATTTTTAAAGAAGAAATCTAAGACACCTCGAAAAAATCTTAACGTTAGTCCAACTGTACACAATTTTTTGGTAGAAGAAGGCCTTTTGCTGTTAAAACGGTGAATAAATAATGGTATGGGCAGATGTAGGCAGGGCATGATAATTTTATCAAGTTCTTTGAAATTTTAAATAGGTATCCTATGAACCCTTGACGAAGCCCCCTTCACATTGATCAAAATTTTAAAATCAATATATCAGGATTCTCTCTATATACTTAATCCAAAATGAAGTTAAGTTCAGCCAGTTTAGATAATACAGTAAAGTTTCAAGTTAATAAGCATAAAGTCGAGCGTAAAGATCAATTTCCCAGTATTCACAATTAAACAGTAACTCATTTAAATCGAATATTGGTGAGTTTAAGGTCAACCAGTGAATAAGTGAACGAAAATTCAAGTGAAGTTCTTAAATCGGTTCTATATTGCTAAAGAGTCATAGTCCCGATTCTCGTTAGTCCAGTCATTTAAGATACAAGTCTTGCAAAATAAAGATAAAAGGTTTAAAAGTTGCAGTGTGATTAAACTGACAGAGGTGATACAATTAAAAATTGCAATAATTATAAATACACGTAATCTTCGGAAAGAGCCTCAGTAGCCGTATGTTTAGGGTAAACTTGAAGACTAGGTGTAATTTACAATAAATTGAGCAGTAACAGTAATGTTTCAGTGATTTTGTAGACTATATGAACTACTTGAATATCTCAGTGGTTTTGTACACTATATAATTTGGCATAATATCTCATTGAACTATAAACTATAATTGCTTCCATGCATCACGGCTCTTGTACGTATGTATATAAATTATAGACCTCAATATTATTGCAAATTATTTACTGAACGTTAATATGCCTTTTCTTTTCGACCATCCTTGCAGAATTACACCTTCTTTAAAAACGCGAAGGCGAGCCCACCAAAGTAGGTGTAAAAGTTATGTTCTAGACCAGCTCCCGCTCTTTCCCAAAAACAGCAAAACAGACAGCAAAAACAGCAAAACATCCCAAAAAACATCAAAACAGACAGCAACTGCTGTTTTTGCTGTCTGTTTTGCTGTTTTTTGGAATGTTTTGCTGTTTTTGCTGTCTGTTTTGCTGTTTTTTGGTAAGAGCGGGAGCTGGTCTAGAACATAACCTTTACACCTACTCATCAAGTTAATAAATTGTCACCTTTACATTTATCCTTAAAACCGCTCGCAATAACATTTAAAACTCATTTAAATCTATAATTGGGGAGTTTATAGTGAACCAGTGAATAAGTGATCGAAAATTCAGGTAAAGTTCTTAAATCGGTTGAAGAGACATATAATTATATTCTATGTTGCTAAAGCACCATCCATCGTCGCGATTCTCATTAGTCCAGTCATTTAAGATACAAGTCTTGCAAAAAAGGTTTAATGGTTGCAGTGTGGTTAATTGCAGCTGATCTTAACTATAACAAAATGTTTGTCTAATTTAGAAGCTATCTCCAAATAGAGTGCATTTCTTTGAAGCTTGTAGGAGTGAGGGCCAGAAACATCCGAATATTCCTATAGCAAATCTAATGAAAATTGACACTAATACCCTTCTGTACACAAATGTGAGAATACATGTTATCTTTTCTGTTACATTGTGCTCGACATTAGAGAAAATATGACATATATTATATTTTCTTTAATCTCATGGAAAATATTACTTTCAGATGAACTAACTACAAGGAAAATCACGCACTAGTTGTGCGTTTCAAAAGCAGGTCCCACAACAACCCATAAAAAGAAAACTTTGGCCAGGGGCCGTTTCAATTAAGAACATTCAGCCAGTGAAAGATCCCGGACTGGAATGCAAAAATCACGTTTACTGGAATAATCAATTTTAATCATCCTAATTCGGAAACGGCGGCGGTACTAAAACCGAGGTTGGAATGTACAAGACATGTTAAATCGCTAATTGCTACATTAACATTTTCGGCGACTTAGGAATTTTAAGTACTTACTTTCTCCGTAGCACTACAACCCAGGATGGGTCTTGGCTGCCTTGATTATTTGCCTCCATCTAGAACGATCTTGTGCCAGATCTCTCCATTCTTGTTGGTCCACTTCAAGGAAGCCTAGGTCTTCCCAGTGGTCTTTTTCCGTGTGGAGCTTCCTTCCATTTTTTTTCTCTCAAAACTTCTTAGAAGCTCCGTGTCGCGAACTGTCAGGGTCCATGTTCCACTGGCGTAGGTTGCTTGCTACTGATCGTATTATTGTTTGATAAATTACGGTTTTTGCCTTTCTAGTGATACATTTTGACTTTAGCAGGGGTTGCATTGCAAATGTACATTTGTTTGCTTTTGTTTAACCTCTTCATGCTATTGTCAGCCGTTATCACTGCGCCCAGGTACTTGACTTGGTGACGTTTTGTCTGTTTTTTTCTCGTAAGGGGTTGCGGCAGACTTGCATGTATTTGGTCTTTCCTTCATTTATTCGGAAACCTAGACTCTGAGCTTCTTTTCCTATATTTATAAAGCCTTCCTTCGCACTTACCGTGCTTTCTCCTATCACTCCCATATCATCCGCGTAGGCCAAAAAACAAGCTTAGGGCCACCTGGACCAAAAACCTCTGCGTTAACTGATGCTGTTCTTACCGCTTTTTCTAGTGCAAGGTTAAATAGCACTGGGGACAAAGCATCACCCTGCTTCAGGCCTCTGTTGATAGAGAATGTTTGTCTGTACTCTCTTTCGATTTTAACGCAGCTCTTTGCCCCCTCTAGGCACGTTCTACACAGTCGAATCAGCTTGTGTGGGATTCCAAGTTCTTCCATAGCTTTCCACAACCTCACCCTAATAACAGTGTCATATGCTTGTTCAAAATCTATGAACAGGGTATGTAAGTTTTTGTTAAAGTCCCAGCATTTCTCTAGAGTCTGACGGATAGTGAAGAGCTGGTCCGTTGTTGATCTTCCGCTTCGAAAGCCGCATTGGTAGTCTCCGATAATCTCTTCAGTATATGGAGAGAGACGTTGAAGGAGAATGTTGGAGAAGATTTTATAGGCGTGACTTAGTAGCGCAATACCTCGGTAGTTTTTCACTGCATTTGGTGTCTCTTTTTGTGAAGTGGGATGATAACCCCTTCTTTCCATTCATCGGAGATGATTTCTTGATCCCAGATTTGTGGTACTAGGTTATGTATTTGTATGGTTAGGTCGTCCCCCCATGTTTTAGACTTTCTGCTAAGATATTATCTGGGCCTGCCGCTTTGTTATTTTGGCACTTATTAATGGCACTAATTGTCTCTTCCATGGATAGTGGAGGGATACTGACCTCTGCCGTAGTGAACACAGTAATTTCGGGTCCTTCATATGTCGGTCTCTTTAGCAGTTCATCAAAGAAGCACTTCCAACTGTCTAGTATTTCTACTTTGGAGGCAGTGACTGCCATCGTAACGCTTTAGCGTTATGGCACTTCTTAGACGGAATCCCTTTTTGTGCCTCCCCATTTCCTTGCATTACCGTTCTGGAACTCAGCCTGTAGATTAAGTGCTTTTTCTGTCTCATATTTTTTTTTCTTTTTCCTGATCAGTTAAATAGCTGTATTCTTAGTTCGTTGAATCTAGTGGTTGTCTGCTCCGATGGACTATGAAGCATTTCAATTCGTGCTTCTGTTTTGACGGCACTGTGATTTTGGCATTCAACATCAAACCAGGGATGTCGCTTGTGTTTTAGTTTTGGGCCTAGCACATTTTCTTTATGTGCTTCCACCTAGTTTCAGTTATTCCGTTGAGGCTCTCAGCGATTGTTTCCTTGTACGCTAGGCATACTTGTGGGTCTCATAATTTGTTTGTGTCAGGTTGTGCCTCTATTTTGTCTTTCTTGTTTTTGCGTGAAGATATGCGGGTTCACACTTTGGCTGCTACCAACAGATTATCGGAGTCTGCTTCGACCCCTCTGTAGCTTCTCATTTTTATTATATTGTTGCCATATCTCGAGTTATCCAGAACATGATCTATCTGGTTTCTAGTAACGCCGTCATTCGAAACCCACGTCTATTTGTGTATGCGTTTATGTGGAAACATTGTTGACTTTACTCTTAACGCGTTCGACGATACTAGAGCTACGACTGTTGTTCCATTGGCGTTCGTATCATGTAGGCTCTGAATACCCGCGACTGGGTGTGCTGCTGGTTCTTTTCCAATTTTTGCGTTGTAGTCGCCCAATACTATAAGCATATCTTGTTTAGGTACTTGATTAATAGCGGCTTGTAGGCTAACATAGAAAGTATCCTTTATGTCACTCTGCTTCTTCTGTTGGTGCATAGACGGATATTAGCCTGCAGTTTGCCTCGCACTCTCATGCAACAAATCATTTCGTTGATGGGAGTCAATCCAATGACTTAATTCACCAGTTGCTCTTTAATGGCAAAACCTGCTCCATTCTAAGGCCTTGATTCATGGCCACTATAGAAAATGGCATAGTTCCCTATTTTGACGTTACCTGTTCCATTCCATCTGATTTCTTGGAGTGCTGATATATCCATGTTATATTCTACCAGCTTAGTATGTTCCATGTTCATGTCTTTATTTCGTAGCTTGTGTCGTCTTCTTAGTTCTGTCCGGTCCGAAGCAAGTGTTTCGGTTTCGTAACAGCGAAAGTTTTATGGGGTTAGGTCGATAGCCCAACGCCCAATCCCCCTCTTCTCATCCGGGCTAGGACTTTGGACCGGCAACGGCAGAATTTTAAGTGTTCTTAGTAAAAACATTTGACAATAAAAACAAGAAGCGAGCCTTGAAAGTGGGTATAAAAAGCTAAAAATCTTTGGGAGAGAGTTAGTCAGATAAAAATCTTCACGCCAGATAACACGTTACGCTGCCCAAAAATTTGGAGGCTCCGAAAAGTTAGTCCTAAATTATGTATCATGTATGATAGAATGACACGCTGCGAAAACGAGAAATCGAGCTAATCTATCATGCCTAAACTACATTGAAAAGTGTCTCTGAGCACCAGTGGCCCGTAGAAAGCCGCACCTTTTTCAAGCTCGGACCTGAAAAAGTAGTACATGTTGTCGAAATTCGTGTCACCAGTCGTGGGATGCACTAAAAGCTATTAAAGATTGGATTGCAGGTTACAGATTAACATTAAGACCTAGAGAGGAGGTTGTAGCTGTAATACATTGTGACTATGATACTTGTATTGATTAAAACATACATGAGGTATATCCCGGATATTTTGTTGATTTGTCATTAAAACGTACTGCTAGTACCAATCTGTATTTCATTTATTATTTATTATAGGATGTAGAATTTGTCTTAGCAGATCGATTAAAGATAAGCTTCGAGTAGTATGGGTTAATTTGAAATCTCAGTTATTATAGTGAAACTGAAAGTGTTTTGACCTACACTCATTTCCTTATAACTAGACTTAAATTTGGGCACAGAAAAGGTGGAATTAAGCAACTGACTAGGTGGAAGGAAAGGGTCACTGCCCATGGTGTCTGGGTAAAATATTTTCATAAAAATCGGATGTCAATGGTACTGCGAACCTGGTTTTAGAAAATAAACAGATGTTGAAGAAATGGCCAAGAATACAGTAAGTACATAAAGGGCGATAACCCGTTACGCTGCCCAAAATATGGGAATAATCGGCGTTCATTTCAACTGTTCAAGACAGTGGATGGATGATGATGATGATGATGATTTGGAGCTTCAAAGTATTTTGAAACATTCTTATAAATTAATTCTCAAGACCATTGCCATAAGTTACAAATTGATTTATGTAATGTTACCAACTGATGTGCTGTTAATGGTTTAAATCTAAGTGAAACCAATAGGTACGTAATTGGCAAATTTAACACTATTAATGGAGTCAAATGAAGTGTATTAGTAGTCAGCGGAACTTGGGTCATGTGTTTGATAGTAGTACTTCGTTTGTGGAGCATATTCTAACTAAAAGATTGCTCACTCTATGACTCTCCTTTAGAAATTAGAGTATATTCGTAAACTTTTATACTCTTACTAACCTGCAAATATACATATCATAATCTTCAGATCTTCTCTGATAAATATTCTTCGGATGTGCATGAGCGAATGGCTGAGCATATATTGGCGATTCCCCGCCGGATCTTGAAGATCTTGTGGCAATGTATTGCAATGGGGGACTTACTCTGCTAACAACGGATGAACTTTCCGAACTGGAAGTGGGTGACGTTTTTTCCTTTTCTGTAAATATTTTTGGTTTTGCGAGGCCGAGTGCGCGACTCAGGGAACCCTAAGTAAAGAAAGAAAAATAATTATCGATCCTAGGTAATGTGAGTAATATTATTAATTAGTTGGTTAACCAATTCGAACTCTTACTCGAACTTTATAGAGATACTCTTACAAATTAACATAAATAGAAATATCAAAAGATCCAAGAACAGTTAAAAAGGAGGTTATCAAAATATGAAAGTATTGAAAGTAATATTTATCAAAAAATATAGAAAATGCTTCTATAATATCTCCCTTACTTTTAGCGAGTTTTATTTATAATTCTGGTTTACTTGGTTTAAAGCTATAATTGAGAAAACGGACACCTAAAAAGTATACAAGATCGTGCGGACCACTAATTTATAATTAGTTAACAAAATTACACATAATTTTGATGAACTCACTACAAGGGCTATCACCCACTAGTTGCGCACTTCAAAAACATTGGACAATTTGCTCTAAAAAGGAAAACCTTGACCAGGGGGCGTTTCGATTAAGAATATTCAGCCAGTCAAAGACACGGGATTGGAATGCAAAAACTATGTTATCTTGTCTAACCAATTTTAACTATTCTAATTTGAAAAAGGCAGCGGTACTAAAACCCAGGTTGGAATTTACAAAACATGTTAAAGCGCTAATTGCAACAATAAAATTTTCAGTGACTTGGGAATTTTAAGTGTTTTTAGCAGATCATTTTAATAGCTGGGCTTCGTGCTGATTCTAGATTTTTCGAGGAGAAAAACAAGAAGCAAGCCTTGAAAGATGGTATAAAAAGCTAAAAATCTTTGAAAAAGGGTTAATCAGAAAAAATCTTCATGCGTGATAACCCGTTATGCTACGTAAAAAATATGGGAAGTCTAGAGCGATAGACTCGTTATAGATCAGACTCAAAAGAATTCAGGAAACACTGGCTTACATTTTCCGTGAAAGATAAATTTTTTGAAGAATGAATGCATAATTATTTTCCAACTGAAAATAAAACCTTTGTCTACCTATTCTAGCAAAAATAAATCTAGAAATTAAATAAAGACTCACCTTTATGCTAGACTTTTTGGGATCAACAGTAGCGCCTCCAGCGTCTCTGCCCAGTGTCGGCGACGGAGCGGTCAGTCCTCCGCACGATTTGGAAAATGAACGTCCCAACGAACCACCCGGTACTCTTTGTTTCGCCCTTACTCTGACATAGTGCACTAGTGTGGATCTAGCGTAACAGTGCAAAATCAAAAAAACATCGAAGAAAGCAGTGCGGGACACACAAGCATTCTATGTATAGATTTCGCTCGATATTGAATGCTCTAAACGGAGGATAGGTGCTTCGAAACGTCTAGCTATGAATTGAAGACTTAGCCTTTTTCATGTACAGTTACAGTTGCCAATCTACCATTGTTTTTTTTTTGCTTCCAGTATGCTTCTTTTATAAATATCCAAGGGGCAAATTTGTAATTTACCTAGCTATAAGGCAACTTGAAAGCCTATGATTGAAGTTCATTCAGTTCTATTAAACTATACATCCATTTTGGAACTAATAAGTCATAATGCCAAAACAAAGACTATTCGGTTCTGCCAGCTTAACGAAAACAAGCCTCTTTCTCAGAGGCCCGCAGGCAAAGAGAAAAATTGCCACCTTTTAAATAATTAATTTTCTGCAGGAAAAGTTAAGTTGCAAATGTTATTTTACTAAGAGAAAGATAGGAAGGAATTTGAGGATAGAGACTGATTTGTATGAGAACATATCGGCACATAGCACGTGAAGTTATTCCCAAATAGTGGAGAAATAGAACAAAATTATTAAGTGATATATGGCCACAATAATATGAAGAAATTTGCATTTCTTCATGTTAGAGTGGCCTCATGGTCTGAGGCTAGCAAAAATCCAAAGGCTAGTCAGCTTCGCCATCACAGGGGCTATGATAACAACGATAACAGCAGCAATAAAATGTCCTGCTGATCCTCCCACCATTCGAGGCTTGGATCATGCGGGAGGTCATTGTTCCTTCTTACGATTGCGGGACAATGGTATCTGAAGAGAAAGAGGTGCGATAGTTGCACATGAGAGAATCTCCCTTAAAACAGATGGAGAGATATGCTTGTCCTCATACAGCGTGGTAGCACTTGAGGATAGACCGAGATTTAAGAGAGCATACACAGTGGCCATCCCAACAAAGGGATGTAACAAATTTATTACATCGAAAGCTCACGACTGGCCAAACAAGCGTCCCCCGGAGTGGGGGTCATCTGGGAGACTAGTGGTACCCGTGGAAATGCGCGCAACCGGATATATAAGCAATCTTGCGAAAGTAGACGAGGCTAGACAAAAAAATTAAGAGGAAGTAGCCAGGCTGCACTCAGGGAGATCTGTGCACCCAGGACTAACTCTAAATTGGTCCAGGAATGCGTGGATACCTTGGCGCGGCTGACACAGAGCAAGAGAATGAAGTTGATATGGTTACTAAGAAAAAGCGGTATATGAAGTGGCAGATAAATTGACCATGCTACTCTCGGGCACTCTTTGCATAGACCCGGAGGTTTTTATGCCTGTTTGAAGCTCAAGGCAAAACGGCTATCAAAGAGCGAACTGATCAGGCCCTCTCAGCACAGTGGAGAAACTTTCGGGCGGGCAAACAGGCCAATCACTTTATTACAGAGCCTGGGCAGTCCCGAGGCGCTGGGGTGTAAGAAGACACATGAGACTGTGCAGGGAGAAGGATGAACCCCTCTACATATCCAGGCAAGATGCGCAGGCATTGCAAGAATGAGGCAAGAGTCAGCACTACTGCAGGCCGAGGAAACTATGTGTCCTACTATTGAGATAGATCCTGTCCTTCATCAGACGGTCAGCAACACAAGAATGGATTAGAGCCGGAGTGGGTGTTTGAGAAGAGATCTGGGGTATGTTGCTAGGAGAGCCATTTGGCCTTCCCTTAACTACTACTACTGTAAGTGACGTGTAGAATTTACACATGACATGTATGTTTGGTATGAGTAAACAATGCAATTGATCAAAATTTTCATTTGCAAGTTGGGTTGCATAGCTAAATCTATTACAAATTAACATGGCCCAAGTAAATGTCAAAGAAATGGATAGTTAAAAGTATTAGCAATTTGTCTGCATATAAATGTAACAACAAGTCTTTCACAATGCATAATGATGACAACATAAGCATAATATCATTGTGGATATTATCTCAGACTTCTAAGGTAATTTATAACTAATAATTTCCAGTGCCTAAGGTTTCTGTTACTATAAGCAGCATCAAAATGGATGATCTATTAAGAGTTTACCACAATGATATTCTATTAGACATTATAGCTCGAGATTGCCTACAAATTTGTGATTTAGATCCCAAAATAAAATAGTTTTATCCTCGTACCTCATCTGGTTATCATGGTAATCACTAAAAAATCGGCGTAGAGATGGTAGGTATGTTTACGCTAAAAATGCCCCAGCAATCACAACATAGATATCCTAGTGCAGCTAAATTTATTTAGGAAACTGATAAGTGATTTTCATAATTTTCTCTTCATTGAAGACCTGGATATATTAGTGGATTTTGCACTGCCAGAAAATATTCGAGACAGTGAAGATACAGGAATTTATTGAAAGTAATTCTACTACTGCAATTTGTTTAATATATTGTAACCTCGTTAGGCCCATTTTGAGCTGTATCTTCCTATACAGGTGTGGAAATGTTGGAAGTTGGTGAGTGGACCTAATACAGCTATAACTTTCCAATGATTTGAACGCAGACGGATAATAATAGTGGAGTAAAGTAAACCAATCGTTACCCAACGAGGGTGGATTTTGTAATCTTCTAACTTATTACTGGGCCATGGACAAAGAAATATTTTCCACACCAAAGCCAAGAGAAGATTGAATGGATGCTCTAAACATTAAATTCTGGTATTGATTGCCCATCACTTTTTCAGTTATTCAGTTTTCCTATTCGTAGATGAAGCACTAGGTCCATAAATACATTTTATCTTTCATTCTATAGAATTAATTTTGAGTCTAAGTCCTTCCATAGCGTAATGAAATTGTTGGACCGGTGAACTAATCCATACTTTTTCAGGGGTGTACGATCCAATAAGACAATTTGAAGTGGTATTTTATTCCTATATAGCGATGATATTATTATTGGTCCTAGATTTGTTATTATTGTAATAGACTCTATGCTAGTTCTGTAGGCTCTTTTTCTACAACTCCATTCTTCCTCTTATGATATAGAAATCCATCATTTTGGTGATCTATCTTGGTTAGTTTGGGATACTTTTCCAATTCCTTGCTCGTCTATTCTGGAAAGGTTTGTTTTTTCTACCAGATCCATCTAGCAATATTTTACGTGTCACATCCTCCACTTATCTGAGCATTTCGGATTCTGCCTCTGTATTCGGACAAACTTTACCTCTGCCATACATACAATATTCTATGTTTTGCAGGTGTCGGCTATGGTTCCTGCTGCACAGACCATTACTGGCGATATTGCAACTCTTATATGTTCTGATCTTAGCCTCCAGGTTTAGATGCTTATTTTTAATAACCTAGACGTTTTGCTGATCTGACCTTATACCCCAATTTTCCTATTCTGATTGGCCCTTATGTCTTATTCCAAGTAGATGGAGAAATGCAACATATTACTTGTCCGACTATTTCGTCGTTGACAGCTAGCTTACATCGTATAGTCTCCTTTGCCATGACACCTGATTTTGTATTCTGTATTGATATATCTTTCTCGTGATTCCCTTCTTTGGAAATCATCTTAATATTCAGAAGTAGTGTGTTAAAGAGAGTGAGTCCTCACGGAGCAGGTAATTTACCCCTCCGGGAGGGCTCCCTTTCTTTGAATTACTAAGGAGTCTCTCTCTTCATGAAATAAGTTTGTGCTTCCCTGCAGCATCTTAATATATTTCCTCTCCTTTTCTACTATTAAGATACAGACATAAGCCTGAGTGTTGTTTCACCCTATAATGTAACCTTGTTGAATTGCGCTTCGGTTATCGACCGGGCAACACTCCGCCTACTGAGGAGGCTGTGACCCTGAAATAAGATGTTGCCTTTTGTATAACCTTGATACATTTTGTATGTAACCTTTGACTTTTATATCCCACTTAAACTCTTATTATAAAACTAGCAGCTTAGGGTTCTCCACTTTAATTCATAATTTTTAAACTTATATGATGGTTAATACAAGAAAAATAAGGAGTGGTTGCGTAAAACCGCGAACAGGCTTCCGATTAAGAAAGTTTTCATACAGTTCCAATAAAAAGTTCTTCCAATTCTTCTTCTGCTAATTTTATTACATCTAATATGGTTCGATCTTCTATATATCTCTTCAAATTAACCACTTCTGCAATACATTGCAAATATTGAGCACATGCGGACACACCTTTTGAATAATGTTCTGCAAACTCACAATAAAAGTCAACATATTCTGGTTTGCTATGCATAGCATTATAATAATCATATGAGAATAATTGGTTAAAGTCTTCTTGTAACTTTTTCACAAACTCATCAATAACTGTTAATGTATAGAACTGACAGCGATTGAATGATTCTAAGTATCACTGTTCCTTATAAACACAAAATAGCCTCTTATTTCAAACATTGACATGATCTGAGGATGATATAAACTGCTTCATCATCAAAATCTTCTTCCTCATTATTCGAATCATATATAATAATTACAAAAATATCCATAATTGATTTAGTTTCTTTTACAATTATTGCTCTTTTTTGATTAGTATATTTTATATTAATGTAATCAAAATGACTTCTACACAATGGGCAAACATATTTACTTTTTAACCATTTTGTTAAGCCATCTAAACAAATTTTGTGATTACAAGAATTATGTGTGCAAATATTTTCTTTTTCCAAAAGATTGGAACAAATAGGATATTCCTCTTTTAAGTGCCCTTCACCTTTTTTTACGAACTAACTGTTTCTGAACTAACTATTACTGATACTGATGTTCCCATATTTTGTGTCAGTATATTGCCTCTTAGTCTTAAACCGAATTAAGGATTCAATCAATATACCTTCTTACGGTCCTAGAAACTGGGAAAAGTATATTTTTGCAAGTTATTAGCTCCAAGTTCATTATCTGCGGGTAAAAATTGTATAGTATAAAATACATGTTGAATTCCGAGAATTTATAAATGCAATAATAGCTAACAATGTTTGCATCAGATTACCATGATAAGCAAATGTCTAGGATGTCCCATGAAGAAATTTAAGCCGTTTTCATCAAATCAAATGTAGGTAAACTTTTGTGGCAAATAGTTCTAATAGAGGTTCATGGTAGTCTACCCTGTATGCCATCAAATCCTCAACATTTTTGGTAAGATTTCATAAATAGCATTTCTCCTATAGAATTTGAAAGGTTTAGTTAAAACAGAAAGCTAATTAAATCATAGCCACTACATTATGGCGCACTTGAATATAAATTGAATAAAAAATTCTACTCTAACACCAATTCATGCATAATACGTTGCTTGAAGACAATGCTCATTGATCATCTTAAAAGGCAAAAAATAGTTCAATTTATATAATTTAATAATGATTTTGTAAAATATTTGTCCTCAGATCTTCAGGAAACATTATTGTTCTTATAATTATGAATGTAATCGATTAAAAGCGTTATAAAATCATGCTTTGAAATAGTATTGTTTTCCACTAGACATAAAATATCTTCAAGCAAACAATATTATAAAAACATCTATTCTCTCAAATCTCAATCAAGTATAAATTTAAACATTCCAAAGATGGTTAACTTTAAAAAATGTTAAAACATTGACAAGCATAAAATAGTAGAACATTTTTGACACACCTCCAAACAAGTTAACTCTAAAAAGTGCTCTAACATCGACAAGGGAATGCGGTGCGAAGCAAGAAGCAAAAAATAACATAGAATGTTTGTGTCATGTGTTCCCAATAAATGTGTTTGTAAGCATAACATCCCTCTTTTTCAGTTTTCGTTCAACTGTTGAAAATATGGATGGGTCTGCTAATTTAAATGTTAGAGTCTGCAAACTGCATTTTACTTTGTAAAATGTTTACACAAATGGTATTCAAGTGAATGCAGTTCACACACGAAAGTACAAATATTGATTTATAACTTTAATAGTCACCATGTAGTGTATATCAAAGTTACATTCAATAGAAAATATATTATGGCGTTTGTATTTTACCATAATAACTGAATAATCTACCATAATTAAGAAATATTATTCTCAGGAAAGGAAATTTAAAAATATAACAGCAACTCTTTTAAAAGTTTTAAGGTTGCTTATAGAATTATGGTATTGGGCAAAATGAAATGGTGATATAAAATCGAATGCTATTATAATACGTTTTAAAACGATAAAGCTGGACAATGGCCACGAATAACTAAGCAATCACTTGTTAATATGAGTCATAAAATAACTGCAAATACTAGCTCTTAAAACAATCCGTTTGAACCACATAAAGTATTGCCTGTTTAGGAGATACATGGCGCTAAAAGTTTAAAAGTAATAAATCGAAATTAGGAAATGATTTTTCAGTATTAATATAAATATTTCCAAAAAAAATATAAAAATAATAACTAGGACACCTCGGAAACTATATTTTATTGGGCTAGACCATCATATTTTAGCTTCAGGAATTTCTGCTAGCGTTTTTTACAGACCTTTCTGTATGTCTGCTAATTTTTAATTCGACAAGTTTAACCATTTTGAAATCATTGCAAATTTAAAGACCGAAATACCTTTAACACCCTGTATCTATTAGACGAGCAACATTTTATAGAGACAGTATTAACTCAACCACTCCATGTTGAGATGTTTTATCTTCAGTTACTTCAGTTATGAGGCACCCGGAATATAACTAACAGACTGATCGAGGCTAAGAATTTTTTAATATTTTGATAAAATTTTATACTATATTATAAAATAATTAAATATTTCCTATTATGTATTTAATTCATAAATTGATTACAGTTACTCGAAGGTTCTAAACTTTAAACTATCATCTTACAGCAATCATAGATAAATGTCATTTATTTAAACTTCTTCAAAATAAGAAAGATAAATCAATGATGAAGTGTAAGGAAATGTGTCCTAGTATTAATTTCAGAGGGTTATTATTGAAATGAAATATAATTTCATTTCACAACCTTTATTTTTTAAACTATAATGATAAATTATATATTCTTATTAGTAAGATTTAAGAATATTTTGATTTGTTAGTATAACTCAAAGTACGATAAGGAACGTAATATACATATTGCACATCTATATGGTATTTATATATTTAAATTAAAGTTTTCAACATTTATTTCTATTTTCACGCAATGTTTTTGATTTATTAATACATTATGTAATTTAATTTAGGTAAAATTATGCTAAGCGTTGAGCAGAGGAATATTCGTTGTATAGTAAAGTAAGCTGGTTTTATTATTATTTATTAAAATATTTCACCTCATTATATATTTGTCTAGATAATCATTTTAATTTTAAATTTATTAATATTACGTCAACTATATAGGTTTTATTAAGATATATTTTAATTGTATGCAAATAACTAGAGGAATAGCTATATTACTAGTTTTTGCTCAAAAATAAATATACCTTAATAACATAGCTTTTCCTAAGTTAATTACAAAAATGCCCAAAGAATATAATAACAACAACAAAATCATAACGTATATATATTTCAGAAATATCAATTAAATATTATACGTTAAAAAGGAAAGTAATAATAATAATTAAAATAATAAAGTAATAGTAATAATGGACAGAAATAATCGAAATACATATTTAATTTAGAAGTAAAAACAGGTTAAAAAATTACATAAACTCCGGTTTTAAAAAAATTATTTTTTAAGTATTTATATTCCACAATTTATCATCGTATCAAATCCTAAATCTAGCTCAGCAAACATTTTAAGACAACTATGCTTTCCAGTTTCCACTCTATTAAATACAAAAGTTTTAGATTATTTTGGAATATTTCTAAAAATTATTTAATTAAAACTTTATTCTTTGAATTAATCTTTTTATGTAGTGCTATTGTAATATTGGGAGGTTCAACAAAAAATATATAGAAAAGTGCAGAAATTAAAATTTTATTAGTAGGAACTTGAACTTGAACTGTGTAAGTTGACGTTCTAAACCGATATAAAGCTAAATTTTGTACCCAACAGGTGAAATTTATAAACTGAATTTAAACTGACTCCTATGTAATCAATGAGTCCTTTAACATTATTATTAGAAACGTATATCATTACAATCTATTCATTTTCATTTATTTAAAAAATGTTTTATTAATAAATAATTAAAGAATTTATCTATATCAGTCTGTTAAGTTTATTTAATTGAAAGTTTTGTAGATAGATCATCACTACACCATCAAAATATCCAATAAATGTTGAAAACTACCATAAAATATCAGGCAATAAGATTTATAGCACACTGAAAATATCATTAGACTTTCAACAAATTCCAAAAGAGATGGTTGGCATGATATTTAACAATTGAGAAGAGGAATTGAATTTTACAGGGAAAACAAGAAACCTATTTTTATATTGGTGAGCCTAATGTACAAAAGAAGAAATCCAAATTGTGCATTAATTAAGACATGTCATTGATAGTTTCAGTGAGCAATTAAGAAAGAAAAATTTCCTAAAAATTAAAAAATTTATTATTGATTGTTTATCTATTATGTTTTGAGATGACTCTGGCAGCCTCCGCCTGGAGATCATCCATTTGGCAGAAGATCACATACCTGGCTGGCAAAACCAAAGCTTCTAGTTCAGCAGTAAGATGGCGCCTTATGATGTTTTTGCTCGCAGGAATGCCTAATGCCGTCGCCATAGTGTCCCCATTGAATGAGGGTTCCAAAACTACTAGTCCACCGTGCACTCCACTATCTAGAGAAATTATTTTATGATTAGTACATTTTCTTAGGCTATTTTTATTATAGCATAATAAGTTTTTTAAAAAATATATAAAGAGTAAACGTCAAAAATAGTAAGGCATGTACCAGGGAAGGAGGCAAAATTTGGTGAAACTATAAAAAGATCAAACTCTAAATTTACATATAACTGCATATTTTAGGGATTTTAGAGCGTATTAAATCTAGAACGTCCTGTGGTCATTCGTTCGCTTTGCAAAAGGCGGGAATTAAAATTTATTCTAGCATGCTCTTATTTAATCAATGTCGGGTCCAATAAGTATTTCCTTACAGCTAACCCGTTTAATTCGGTATGTGAAAATCCAAGGATGTTATTTTCGAAATCGACTAGAAAAATTGTTGAATTAGACATGTGATATGCGGGTTGCGTTCCGATTTGTTGAAGATTTTGAAGTGGTGATTTTAGAGGAAGTTCCTTTGCCTCCCACGTGGGCTCCTTGAAATTTCAAGAGTAGGGCTCTTCATAAATCAGCCATTGATAAGGCAGTGTTGGTGTCGTGGTGGAAGTTTTTCACCCGACCTGCTACATTTTTGAGTTTCAGGCCTTGCCTTTACTTTATCTTTACTTAATTGATTGCTTGGTGCCTGAAACTCGCTCCTTAACGGGATTTAGTACTGATTTTGTCAGGCCAGTTGGTTTTGCTTTTTTAGTGTCACCATCTTGTGAAAATTTCATCCCACTTTACAGAAGCTTTTCTCGTCACCTTTCGAGGCAGCCTAGTCGATTTCGGCATTCAGCAATTAACAATTTTTCACAGGTAAACGATTGATTTTCTGATTATTCTATTTGGTATTTTAGTTTATTTGTTCAGCCTGCAAATGTTCTTTGCCTCGTGTTTTAAGCAGAGCCTTGAATAAGTTGATGTTTAACAGTTTTTTGTTATGGAGCTTCTTTCCTTGCTATATGAGGAGTCTTCCATCGTTTCGTCCTTCCTTTCTTCGAGAGAAGAAGTCTTCTTTCTTTACTACCTTCCTACCTACTTGACCCTAAGAAGTCTCTTGCTCTGGAGAGTCCTGGAGTCACCCAACGGATCAGACTGTGAGATATTCAGTTTTTTTTTATAAATAAATATTTAATTATCGGTCAATTTAAACCATGGTAATCAACCTTTAAACTTTAATTCTTAGCTCCACTTTAAGTGAGCTATATTTTCTGGCCAGAGTTCTTGACCATTTGCTTGCCTTGTTTTAATGATACCTTGAAATTGGAGTGCATTTGTTTAACTTAAATCTTGGTCAATTATTTTTTAATTGCTCGGCTAATTTAATAATGCGTTGACGCACAACTCTCTCTCTATTTCACGCATGTAGCAATCAATACTATATTGGACTCTGTTGTATTCTTTAATTTTTCATTCACAAATTTTTGCAAGGAAAATTCCATCTTAAGTAAGTTATAATTTTCCGAACAGGCCCGAGTTCCTCAGCATTCATTGGCTTTCTGATTATATCGTCTCAACAAATTATTTCATAATTCTTGCAAATTTATTCAACTCCATTTCGTACTGGTTCGCCAAGAGAGAACATTCAAATAAACTAATAATTTTATTTCAAAATTAAATTAGAAGGAAATAAAGCCCGAACCGCGTCTATGCTTTACAAACATAATGTAACCTACTATTGGAATATAATCCAAATAAATGGCATTCTGTTTAACTTCACTAGACCAGAAGTCTAACGCGTACTTAGATGAACTAACTACAAGGATTATCACCCACTAGTTGCGCGCTGCAAAAACATATGCCAACACATTGCTCTAAAAATCAAACCTGGGCCTGGGGGCGGTTCCTTGAAAAATATTCAGCGAGTCAAAGACCCGGGATTGGAATGCAAAAATCATGTTAACTGAAATAACCAATTTTAATTATCCTAATTTGGAAAAGACGGCGCGGCGGTACTAATACAGAGGTTCGAATTTATAAAATATTAAAACGCTAATTGCGACATTAAAATTTTCGGCTACTTTATATACTTAAGTGGTCTTAGTAAAAATATTTCAATGACCCGGCTACATGCCAATTCCACATTTTTCGAGGGGAAAATCAAGAAACGATCCTTGAAAGATGGTATAAAAAGCAAAAAATCTTTGGAAAATCACAATCCATGAAAACAAAGTGCAAATTTTTGGAACCATTTTTTCTTCTGAATTAATTTTATTTGGTAAAATTCAGCAGGATAGTCTGGCAACCCCGATAACCACTGGCTTTGTATTATTATTACTACAATCTTTTAAAACAAATATGAAATTTGATTACTGCAAGTCTACATTATTTAACTAGCACCAGCCATTATTGACCTAACAAATTCCTTAGATGAATGCGGATGATTTTCTGATCAGCTGAAAATATTTAAGATCATTCTTGTATTGAATGGATAAGAGTATCGTGGTCTTAGTAAAAATATTTCAATGACTGGGCTGCGTGACAATTCCACATTTTTTGAGGGGAAAAAGAAGAAACGAACCTTGAAAGATGGTTTAAAAAGCTAAAAATATTTGGGAAAGAGTCAGATAAAAATCTTCACGTCTGATAACACGTTACGCTGCCCAATAATATTGGAACTCGGAACAGTTAGTTCAAAAATATTCTTCACGCTTGATAACTTGTTACGCTGCCCGACCGGGAACCTCGGAAAAAATTGTCAAAATTGTAAGACTAAACCTGTTATAGCACCATCGATAAATCGGATATAATGATGAATTTATTCTTAAAATCTATGACTTTAAATTTTAGTTAAACCATCGAAGGGCACTTTTTTGCAGAGAAATGATTGTGTTCTCAATTAATTACCTTTCAGGTTATCGGCATATTCTCCAAGATCAATACTTCTAGCCCATCGAATAAACCGTTGATTGGTCCACACTAAAGGATCGGCATCCATGTTCTCGCACTGGTGTCTCCTTAATGCCAGTGCCTAAAATATAAACATAAATATAGAAATGAATAAGGGGTATTCAGCCAAACGGATTTATTAAAATATATAATTTGTTTTGTATCCAAGCTTTCGGTCAGTATCGTGACCTTAGTCAGGGCTAAAAATCAATAATATTACATATTATACATTATAATAATGTATAATATGTAGCAATTTTTGTGGTAACTTACAATCAAAACTATTTATTTGATGTTTGTCCAATATACTTCTTATCACAATTATTATTACATGGAATTTAGTATACTATTAACGCGATGCCACTTTGCATCTTTGGTTGTATTAGACCAAATCATAAAGAATATATTACCTGTCGATCGTATTTCACTATTCTCAACAGATGTATACCATGAACTATAGATGCTTGATGAAATTTTCGGGTTACTGCAAGGTACTTTTCCAGTTCCTTTTTACTAAGATGTTCTAACATTCTTGCGTCAACCATGTTTGAAGCAAAGCTATCTGAGTACTGAAAATAAAATATTACTTTACGTACCCAACAATCAAAATATATCATGGCATATATCAGTATCAGTATAAAATATGTTATTCCCATTTTTTTTAAATACAATTTTTTTATCTGCATGTAAGAGATCTAACGCTAAATTCATATAGAATTATGGTTTCAATTATTTCCATTCCTGTGATGACATGGTATGAGTTAAGAGACTGATAACTCAACTAGGACGGAAAGTAGAACTTTTCTGCCTGAGGATAAATAAAGGTTTACCTAAGCGTAGTCGAGATCAACAACTAAATATACACAACATAATCAATATTGTCACGACTTTACGTTCGCCATGTTGGTATCTGGCTAGAAACGTATTGGTTGCTCTGCTATTGGACGACGAGAGGGTTATACAGCTTAGGTAGGATTGGTCTAGGTGATGAGATAATAAAGAAGACACTTGGTTATATTTTCAGAAACTTAATGAATTTATACTCTACCCGATAATTATTATAATGCGCATGCCTTTTCGTTAGGGATATACTTGAATTGTTTATGAGTCAGTGGCGCCAACAAGTCAAAGCCATATCAGCCTGAGATTAGAAGTAAAATATTCAAACCAAAAGTAGTATATTATGAAATTAACCTATCTAACGAGGATCAAAGGTAGGTTACTAACTAGCTGATTCAAACCACAAAACGAGAGAAACTGCCTTAAACTCGAGCTTAGTAGTCCTGTGAACGTTGGAATCCTGGAAAGACACGCGTACAAGGTACTCGCATAATAAATATTTAATAATGTAAATGTTCCAGATGCGCAACATACAACTTGTTGTGAAAAGTACTGTGTTATCGCCTTTCCGTGGTTTCATATCTCTCATATTTATTTTTAATTGTTGTTTTTTTCAATTTTTTAACAGTTTTAATATTTTAGCTCCATGTCTCTAAACCATATGCGTTAAAGACATTGAAAATTCTGATTTATTAGCTTGAGGCACGAATAATTTTGTTCCTAGCTCCCTCTCGTAAATCTTATATCACCTAGTTTAACTCACTTTAAACCTAAAATTGTTTGAATTTTGTTCCTTAATATTTATCCATTTTCACATCTATTTATGTAAATTTTTTCAACCAATTTTAACAAGCTATTTGTCCTCTCTTATTTTCAATTTTGTTTGTTTAAGTTTATTTGTCTTTTTCGATATCCTGTTCTTTTATACTTTAGTTGTTAATTTTCAACTTGCATTTCAATCCACTACTTGGCTTGTGAAAAAATGTTTTATACATTTTAAGGATAATTTCGTTATCAGCTTCCTTTCATAAATCTTGAAACACCTAGTTTAGCTCAATAATTTAACCTGAATTTTTTTGCGACTTGTTCTTTAATATTTGTCTATTTTTATTTCTATTTATATAATTTTTCAACCAATTTTAACAAGCTGTTCGTTTCTTCTTATTTTCAATATTGTTTTTTTAAATTTACTTGTTCTTTTCGCTGTCTTGTTCCTTTATGCTTTAGTTGTTAACTTCACACATCTTAAACTTGCGTTTCAATACTTGGCTTGTCAAAAAATGTTTTATAAATTTTAGGAATAATTTCGTTATCAGCTTGCTCTCATAAATCTTATAACATCTAGTTTGGGTTAGTTTTGATTAGCGCTTTAATGCTTGTCCATTTTTATTCCTATTTATGTGCAGTTTTTCAACCAATTTTAACGAGCTGTTTGTTCCCTCTTATTTTCAATTTTGTTTTGTTTAAATATATTTGTTCTTTTCGCTGACCTGTTCCCTTATACTTTAGTTGTCACTTTCATACATCTTAAGCTTGTGTTTCAATCCACTACTTACTTGCCTTGTCAAAAAATGTCTTTAACATTTTAAGAATAATTGCGTTATCAGCTTCCTCTCGTAAATCTTATAACACCTAGTTTAACTCAATTAAAACCTGAAATTGTTTGAATTTTGTTCCTTAATATTTGTCCATTTTCATTTTTACTTATGTAAATTTTTTTAACCAATTTTAACAAGCTGTTTGTCCCCTGTTATTTTCAATTTTGTTTGTGTAAATTTATTTATTTTTTCTGCTGTCCTGCTCCTTTATACTTTAGTTGTCAATTTCATACATCTTAAGCTTGCGTTTCAATCCACTGTCAAAAAAAATTATACCTTTTAAGAATAATTTCGTTATCAGTTTCCTCTCGTAAATCTTATAACATCTAGTTTGGGTTAGTTGGGGTTAACGCTTTAATATTTCTCCATTTTCATTTCTATTTATGTAAATTTTTTCAACCCCTCTGATTTTCAAATTTGTTTGCTTAAATGTATTTGTTCTTTTCGCTGACCTGTTCCTTTATACTTTAGTTGTCAATTTCATACATCTTAAGATGCGTTTTGATCCACAACTTGGCTTGTCAAAAAAATGTTTTAAAAAGTTTAGGAATAATTTCGTTATCAGCTTTCTCTCGTAAATCTTATAACACCTAGTTTAACTCAATTAAAACCTGAAATTGTTTGAATTTTGTTCTTTAATAATTGTCCATTTTCATTTATACTTATACAAGTTTTTCAACCAATTTTAACGAGCTGTTTGTCCCCTCTTATTTTCGATTTTCTTTGTTTAAATTTATTTCTTCTTTTCGCTGTCCTGTTCCTTTATAGTTTATTTGCCAGTTTCATCATCTTAAGCCTGCGGTTCAATTCACTACTTGGCTTCTCAAAAATGTTTTATACATTTTAGGAATAATTTCGTTATCAGCTTCCTCTCGTAAATCTTATAACACCTAGTTTAACTCAATTAAAACCTTATATTTTTTGAATATTGCTCTTTAATATTTGTCCATTTTCATTTCTATTTATGTAAATATTTTCAACCAATTTTAACAAGCTGTTTGTCCTTTCTTATTTTCGATTTTGATTGTTTAAATTTATTTGTTCATTTCGCTGTCCTGTTTCTTCATACTTTAGTTTTTAATTTCATACATCTTAAACTTGCATGTCAATCCACTACTTGGCTTGTCAAAAAATGCTTTATGGATTTTAGAAATAATTAAAACCTGAAATTGTTTCAATTTTATTCTATAATATTTGTCCCTTTTCATTTCTGTTTATACATATTTTTTAACAAATTTTATTGAGCTGTTTGTCCATTCCTAATTTTATCTCAATTAAATCATCAAATTTCCTCTTTAAAGTTTGTCCGTTTTCATTAGTATTTAAGCATATTTTTCAAACTAATTTTATTACACCGTTTGTCTTCTTAATTTAAATTTTGTTGGCTTAATTTTATTTAATCTTTTCGTAGTCCCGTTCCTTTTTAGTTTATTTGTTAATTTCGTACATTTTAAACTTTTCAATCCACTACTTGCTTTGTCAAAAAATGTTTTATAAATTTTAAGAATAATTCTGTGATCAGCTTCCTCTCGTAAATTTTTCTCAATTGAAACCTCAAATTTTCTTCTTTAATGATTGCCTATTTTCATTTCTATTTATCCATAATTTTCAACTAATTTTATTAAGACGGTTTCCCCCTCTTATTTTCAATTATGTTTGTTTAATTTCATTTATTCTTTTCGCTATCCTGTTTCTTTATACTTTAGTTGTTAATTTCATGCCTCTTAAAGTTGCTTGTTACTTGAAAAGGAGCCTGCAGGGATACCGTCGCAAGTTTCCTTGCATATAGGCACTGGGGTAGACATTTGGGTTTGGGGGACTTAACCAGAGAAGCCTTTTCCAGAATCGGATCTCAAGGCCAGTGAAGGCTGGAGGTTGAGAACATCTAGAAGGGATCACACCCGTATGGGCAAATAGTCACTGTATGGACGGATTTCGTGTGAGACGGACTGAGGGTCCACTCGAGGATTTATACCAAAAAATTTTCTGACCATTGTAAGTTAAGGCTCATTATTGCTTAGATTGTCTATAAGTTTACCTTGTGCGATTACCTACAATTATTTTTTAAGTTCAAGTTCAAACTTGATAATTATTTACCCGCTTAAAAATAGGTCTAAAGGAAAATAAATCGCTGTTTGTTAATCAAAAAAAGTAAACTTTTTACCGTTGAAATAATAACGGGCTCTTACAGAGAGAAGCGACATATTGGTGGTATTTTTTAGCACTTTCAGTTTGGTCGATAAATGGTTCTTAGGCAAAATCTCATATTTGCTAATTTCTGTAGCAGAACCTGAGATCAACTATAGTGCTTTTCTTATTACACTATCGAGAAGACCACTGGGTACATGTCGAACAAATTTTATTTAGGTATGGGGATAAAATAGCAAAAAAACGTACCTGCGATAATCCCAAATCTGGCAACCATTCACTCGATACCCAAGTATGTCCTAGCTGGGCGATGCAGGGATATCTCACCAGTGCAGGATGCCGATGCTCTTCGATAGCTAACCGAAGCTTTTTCCTGTGCATCGGATGCGTGATTCCGAGACCGCATTCCAGTTCCAGGTCGCTCAGTTCCAGAAGGACCTGCCCGTTCAAACGACCAATCTATAATGATTTTTGAATATGCAAGTTGTTCCTACAAGCCAATTTCTTTGAGATTCTCAATTATTTTTTGGATTGATTAATTTAGATTCGGATAAACTTATCAGCTTTTAAATATTTTTTTAATAGCTTTTAGATTGATTAAATAATTTTTTTTGGTTATAAGTTTTACAGTGTTTCAATATGGTTTAGTGAAAACTTAAAATTCGATTTAATAATTTAAATAATGAACTGTGAATTAGTAATGTTCTGAATTTGTGAATATAATTTCTATCATGAAATGAATATAAAATAAAAATTCTGTCATAACTGGTAATGATATGATACACACCGTTTATTAAGATATATCTTTTCTTATGAAAATATCCGTACAATCAATTTGGTGTACTTTTATAGAAATTCTGATTTGGTTGTTATATTAATGACAATATTTAATTACAAAAAATATATATAATAAAAATTATAAAATATTATATTAATAGACCTATACCTAGTAGTCGTAGATATATATTCCTTAATAATGGAATTCAGTACATTGTATTACATTTAATGGTATATAGAGGTTACTTATTTAAAGGAAACTGTTAATATGTTAATATTGTCATATGTATATTTAAAATGATCAATGATATATAAATAGAAAGAAAATGTTTTTACATCTGACATAAGATTTTCGACACATTTTAAAGAAATTATTGGTTCCGTTTGATCTTTTAATATAAAAAAATATGTTTAATTTGGAAGTAAATATTTGTCCTTTATGACATATAATTTTGTAATAAATAAGACCGCTTCGGCCGCATTCAGGCATTGGCATTTTTTTACCCACCAAAATTTATCTATAGCCTTGAATTTTCAAACTTTACGAATATTCAGTGTCAGGTTTGTATTTTTCACGATTTTACCTTTCCGCTTTTAATATTCTCGGCACATCTAGCCCCATACTGAGGCATTCCAAGAGCCACTTCCAACCATGCCAATACCGTCGGAGCTCTCCATCTCTCCATTGGTATGGAACTAGCCTCTCGCAATAACCGCAATTTCTCTGCGTAGCCTTCTTCAGTTAACGGAGACCAACTACGATAAGGCTCATATCCATGTTCACCTTTAAAAATAATTAATATACTTATTTAAAATCACGAGAATCAAACACAACCATATAACTATAAGATATTTTCGATCTTGCGTAGATATAAATAATTAATTCATTAATCATTTACACCAGTTTCTCTGTGCAACATCTCTAATTAATATAGTAAATACATGCATATTAGCAAGCACATATCCATTTAGAATATAGTTATTAATAAACGTATTTCGAAGGTCTCCCAACCTAAAGATTTCTAGGAGCTCAGACCTTTCAGTATCTTAATTACATTATGTTATAGTAAATAGTCAATATTATTTATTGATGTTATTACATTATAAGAATTATTACACACGTCAATACTTGTTACATAAAACTAAGATTTAAATCTAAACTTAGATGAGTAAATTAAAAAATAATAATAATAAAATAAAACAAAGCAAAATCACAAAGTATCATAAAACTTTACGAGACCACAAATAGGTAAGAGATATCTACGTGCTCATAACGCAGCAGTCTATAACAGGAGCTCGGTGTTTGGAAAGTCACAGTAATAAAATTCTTGAAGAGGATAAAAGAGTTTGGCTAATAAAATGGTTTGGGTAATAAGAAGGCCTTAGCCAAGTAAGTTCTAACAAGAGATATGTACAATAAGTTAACAGTGTAAACATTTTTAGAATCTCCGATGTTTAGAATATTAAATGCTGAGCATAGGACAACTTTCAATCAAGGGTCATATCAAGGTTCTACATATTATATGTCAATATTACGAAATTTATAATTATTTTCGTTATTACTATGTGGCTTGCTGATTTCAATATATTTTGGTATTGTAATTCTTGATGAAAAAATCATTAGATCTTCATAAAATTAATCAAAGTTTAATAATAAAAAACATTGAGTTATATCGTTTACGAAAAAATAAATATTTGTGGTAATTGGCCATCCTGAGGAAATTCTGTTGTAATGTCAATATCTGTAGAATGAAAATTGTTATTTATGTCAGAAAAACACGATTTTCTTGTTCTGTAATTAAATTACTTAAGCTCACATAGTTGACGCCCAGCTAAGTGTCAATGATATAGAATAGCTTCGCCTCTTAACATCTTCTCAGAACCACTCCTAAATCCTCTAGGGTATCGGAGGGAAGAACACCTCATTCTATAACAGAGGGGGAAAGCAAATGGATCTTTGCCAAAATGAGGACAGTCTAGTCAAAAGAGCGTCACAGTTCTACGGTTTAAGTTTCAGAGTTAGTTTTTAAGTTGAAGGAAATTCTCTTCTTTCCCAGCTCCGATAGAAAGTTTGTAGCGTTGTACATGTATCTTAATATTATATTTCGATTTTCTCTGTGAATACGTTAAATTGTTGTATCGATTGTCGTAACCTTATTACTACGAGCGGATTTCAGTACTCCGACCTGTTTGACAGCAAGCGTCTTCTGAAGATGCGCATGAAAATAGGATATATCGAAGGAAGTTAAAATGGACGCTCTCTTCTCATTTGAACTTCCCTCCGAGAAGGTGCCTTGTAGCAATTAAGACTTCAACTGCTGGTTGATGATTGCTAGATAGCATTTTTTTTTAAATTACAAACCGTAGTAACGCGTATCTTTTGAGTACCGGCTATGCTGTTGTGAAACATCGTGTGAAAAGCGGTGTGATAACCCTTTTTTTTGAAAGGTAGGTTCGACCCATGTAATTTTTAGTAGCATGGCTAAAAAATCCTTTGTCATTTCATTAGAGTCTTTCCGAGGGACTGATGCCCATTTGTTCCGGGGAATTGTTTCATTGCGCAGGAGCCCGCCGTCTTATCCGAAGTGGTCCAGGCCGAGAGTTTTGTAGAGAAGCTGATATTTCCAGCTGAGAGGTTCACCTAGCTCGTCCATCTATACTGTCCAGCCTAGTAGTTTTTTACATACGGAAGGCTGAAGGTACCGGCGAGTCCTGGTAGGATCTATTTAAACTATTAAGTGTAAGCCCTACCTATATCTATAATTTAGTTCTTGCCCTATAGTGCTAATACCTTAAATTTTCCTAGTGAGAACTCTAAAGACAATTACCGAGAAGTATATTGTGAAATATTACTTCAAGTGATACTGTGGTTCAGTTTTCTAACCTTATCTAGTGTTAATTTTTGTAAAAGACAGTCCTTTAAAGCCCTGCAAAGCTTTTATCGCTTTCATTCTCGTTAATACCTAAAAATATGCTATAGAATTAGGGTGTTTAGGTTATTTATGCTAAGTTTATTTATCTGCTTGTCAAACCCATAGCAGAAAATTAATTAAAACTATTTAAACCTTATTATTCAACTTCTTGCTCCGATAACGGTAGACTTGAGCTCAACTCTCCTTACTTGGTGCGGCTATAAAATTTCTATTTATTTGATTCAGTAAATTCCTTTTAGTTTAGGATTTTGAAGACATTTTAGAAGTCTTCTATATTCCAGCTGCCAAGGGAAAAAGCTAAGCGTAGTTTAGTGGATATTTATTCCCTAATTTTTACATATAAATTGTTACATATTAATTGGGTAATATTAAAATATCCTTTTAAAGAGAACCCTTCTCGTTAAGTTTTATCGAGGTAATTTATTGAGACTTTTATATAATAATTACTAATGTTAAGTTATTGATCAGAAGGAGTGCAAAGTAGATTGGCCTCCTCGTGGTGCACCCTGGGCAACGTCACAGTTTGTGGCGGCTAAACAATCTACAAAATACTGGCAGCCCGACAATCCATTGGATCGCCTGGCCACGTACACAAATGCAATCAAGCAATCAAGTACCAAAGCAACCGGATATGCCAGAACGACCAAATGGTTCTTCTGAGAACCTTGTGACCAGAAATCTCGGAACTAGTATCCGAATTAGTCAACTAAGTTGTGCTAAAAGCCAATGCCTACAAAGGATTTTAACAGATAAAGACGTCGACGTAGATACCATACAGGAAACTCATGTCGATACCGTGCAGCAGATGCAGATTAGGGGAAGAATACACGGATACGATTTGATAGGGGCAACATACCACCACACATATGGAACAGCCACCTATGTGAAAACCCATATCGAAAATGCTCACTTACTCTCCACATCTACAGAGAACAACATCCACGAAGTAATAATCAAAATAGGGGAACTAACTGTAAATAACATATATAAGCCACCCAACATCACCTGGCCACCACACACCATCCGCTCGGTTCCCCCTCCCGATATATATTTAGGTGACTTTAACAGCCATCGTGCACAGTGGCGGTACAGGGACAATGCTCAAAACGGTGAAATACTAACCCACTGGGCCGAAGAAAACAGGGCTTACCTTATCTTCGGTGCTAAAGAAAAAGGATCGTTTAGATCGGCAGCTTGGGTTGGCGAATATAACCCCGACCTCTGCTTTGTAACAGCTGATGAACAAAATCGCCCTTTGAAAACATCGCGAAGAATATTATCAGGCTTTCTGCACAGCTAACATCGCCCAGCACTTATTGAAATTGGAATAACTATCCCATTGGTGACCTTCTTTCCCCGTCTGAGGTGGAACTTCCAGAAAGCAAATTGAACCGGTTCTCGGAAGGCCTGGACAAATGCCTGGGATGGATACCCCCCGTCTCCAGCAGCTATGAGAGATTTGTTGGTGCTGTAATTAGTAGGGCCAAGAAGCACATTCCCAGAGGTCTTCGTAAGGAATATATACAGGGGTGGAATGAAGTTAGTCAAGGTCTGAATAGGGAGTTCTTAGAAAGCGAAAACCCGAAGATTGCAGATGAACTCCTGCAAAGTCTTGATGCTGCTCACCGGGCGAAGTGGGTGGAGACTGTTGAGGGACTGAATCTTCAAAAATCCAGCAGAAAAGGATGGTCTCTATTACGTAAATTTAGCAGTAGCAATGCAACTGCCCGTGAAAACATACCTATTACTCCAAACGCGGTCGGAGCACACATTGTATCTACCTACAGAGCCCTAAAAGATAACGAACATACTAGGATGATAAAGCGAGAACTGAAAGCACTCAAACATGCCTCCTCGTCTGACACTCAGGTCACTAGCTATTTCTCTGTGGACGAAATCAATGAGGCACTAAATGATACAAAAACGGGCAAAGCTCCGGGATTCGATGGGATATACCCAGAATTTCTGACCCATTGTGGCAAATATGCAAGAACGTGGTTACCTAAATTTTTCTCCCAAAAGCACTTAAGCAAACAAAATCATCGCTTTACTAAAAGCGGACAAACCAGCAAATCTACCCCAAAGTTACTGCCCTATTGCACTGTTAAGCGCAATGTACAAGCTCTGAGAAAGGCTTGTTTACAACAGGATCAGTCAAATAATATTAGAGACCTTTCTTGTCGAACAGGCTGGGTTCACCCCGGGCCGCAGCTGCCCGGACCAGGTGCTCGCGCTTACTACACACATCGTGGCCGGCTTCCAGAAACAACTAAAAACCTCAGTGGCATTTATCGACTTGACTGCGGCCTACGACACCGTCTGGATGCAGGGACTGATATATAAGCTACTCAGGACGATACCCTGTAAGACAATAGCGGGACTGGTTGAAGCAATGCTAACCGATATCATTTGCCTAAATTATCGTGTATTTCTTACCGTTATGTATTAATTTAATTAATGAATATATAATCAGATGACTGTCTGTCATTTGCCTTAATTACCGTATATGTATAGCTTATCCTTATATATCATTTTAATTAATGAATTTATAATTAAACAACTGTAGGCCGTTTGGCGTCTCTCGTATATATTCTCGTTAATTCTCGTTTCATTCATTGTTTTTCGAGCTTACCTTTATAGAAGATACTTAAATGTATCTTTAGTTAGTTAGAAAATTCATTTGGGTAGTGTCCGAATAGCTGATTGGGTTAATTTTTACTGTATTTGGCCGTAAAGCTCATGGCAGTAATTTATTTCACATAACTGAAATTGACTAATTAAATTTGTCGCCTTAATATCAGGATCGACTTGAGCTCACTTCGTTTACCTATAGATATTTAACGACTGTATATGTACATATTGACTTCACTGGCTATTTTATTAATTTGGTATTATTGAGGACTGTTTATTGGTCTACTAATATTGTCACTGCGACGGGATTCATTTAGGTTAAGTTTGGTTAATAATCATTTCATTTATACCTGCATATATTTGCTGGATATACCTATATAATATTAAGGATATAAAGCATAGCTTAACAAGTAGTATCTTATGTTGTATTGATTTATTATTCTTGTAATATCGGTGAGATACCTTATAAGAGAATCTTCTTATTAGTTTAAGACCGCATAACCGCAAATTGATTTGAGATAGGATTAACTGTCCTGAAAGTGTTGATGTAAATTTGTATTTTTAAATAAGTTATTTGTATTCTTGATGTTTGTTTTGGAAAATTGCAGTCAAAATAATAACTAATTTGTGTATTCCAAATTTGTCAACATTCTTTTACAGGGTATTTTTGTTAATTTTATTACCCTATTTTCAAGGATTAATAATCAATGATAAATTTCTTGTAAAAAAAAATTAGTTGCGCCCTATTCTAACTGCCAAGAAATAAATCCACGCCTTAAAAAAAATTAATTCGCTGACTAAATCTGGCACCCAACGCTTAAGACTGGGTACAATTCAAGCCATAACTACGCAGTCTTTTCTTCTAATTTAGACTCTATTTAAAATCATCTAAAAGAAACGTGTGGCAATATAGGGAATGCTATGATAATACGTTGAGCTCCGTCATTTCGCTGAAATTTTCACACAACATTTTTCATTCGTAGAAATCCACGCACTTAATACTGATTTACGATAAGTTCAAACCGAAACGATGTGAACGAAGTGAAGCCAATGAAACCTCTAAATTTAACGTATAGCAGATCTGTTATGATTGGAAATGCAGGTAATCATGTTAGAGTTGTTGATTTTACCATATTACGACGGTCACATTATTGATTATAAATAACATTCCCGCCTATATATTTTTCAAATTCAAAACACACGTAGTAAAATTTTGTAGCAGTCAACTCGTGCTTTTCAAGCTTTAGTAATGAACAGGATTTATTATTAAATTCCAATAGAACGGAACGTAAAATTCTCCACTTGAAGTCACAGCACGAACTGGGCACTTTTACGATCCGATTAAATATTTAACTTACTGGTTTCCTGTAGGGAGTTCGTTTTGTTCCTGTGTCTTGACCTTGCGAACACCCTAGAAATGCTCCCCCATGTCCCACCGCGGCCCGTCAGCCTATTGGGTTGCTTATTTCGTTTTCCTATGGTAATTGGTTCTTGTTCTAGGGGCGAACTAAGCTGTTCTACTGATCTGAAACATTTAGGGCTAGACAAATGTCTGGAATGTAGATTTTATTTTGAGGAGGATATTAGCTCTATTTATACAAATATGGCCAAAAAACACGCTTTAAGTTGGTTATCTTTTAGCGTCTCATTTCTTATCTTCTGTGTTCAATTATTTTGCTGTAATAAATCTACCTTGCGCCTCTTGTATATTAAAATTATGAATGTTACTCGATAATTTTTAAGCCCACACAAAGTAAACTTACTTTTAACAGTGGATGCAGATACATTTTATTTCCCTACTTTATTACGTTTCCTGTATTATTTTGGTTATTTTTTAATTTTATTTAATATGAATAATCTGTAATATCAATGCTTTACATTCTAGTCCAATATTTAAATATTAAATTTGGCACCCGGATTCTCTTGACAGTAGATGATTGGATTATGTTTTAGACCAAAACCCCATCCCTAAATAAATCCGCACTATCTCTACCCGAAAGAGAGACTGAACAAACGAAGATACGGTAAAAAAATAGCAAATAGGGTACAAACTCCAAAACCAGTAAAACACTAAAAAAAAGATATTAGATGAATTTTTTAATTAAAAAGCATTCTTTATTTACGCCTATCTTTCTATTTTTGCATAGCAATTCATCGGTCAGAGAGATAGCGAACAGAAGTAGGTGCAAAGCACAGCAAAAAAGCACAAAAAAAAACAGCAAAACAGACAGCAAACACTGGAAAACAGACAACAAAAACAGCAAGACAGCAAACACAGCAAAACAGACAGCAAAACTGACAACAAGCATTGTCTGTTTTGCTATCTGTTTTGCGGTTTTTGCTGTCTGTTTTGTTGTCTGCTTTGCTGCCTGTTTTGTTGTTTTGGCTGTTTTTTGGTAAAGAGCGGGAGCTGATCTGATACCTGTGCTTTACACCTACTAACAGAGAGAACAATTGGCTAGAAAGGCAGCGAAAAACAGTAAAAAAAGCAACTGTTTATGCAGTTTTTGGTTATTTTCTTTTTTTACTGACTGCGGCTGTTTAGTGTCTTTGTTTGCTTTTTTTCTTACTGCTTGGTCTCACTGTCTGCTGTGCAAGAAACTTTTTTTTATTTATACAACACCTGTATAGGAAAGTTACACTGGTCTGGACGCACCGGGAAACGAGGCCGCCTTAGCCAGAGTCACGTAGATACCTAGGGCCTAATGGTGAAAGTGCTTTTAGGCCTGGACGGAGAGTCGGGCCAAACAGGTATGGTGGACGGCTTCGGGGATGAGACATGGACTCGCGAAGAATCTCACCAGGGGGTTGATGAGCCTACCTAGGATGGAGTGCAGGGCCCTACACATAGTGAGATCCTACACAGAGCACTGAAGGCTGAGACGGCACCTGACTGCTGAGAATTGCAGATGAAGGAAAGTGTAGATGGTGTATGGACGACGATGAGACCCCATACCATCTACTTACGTGGGCAAGACTGAGAATCTTTGGAGCCACGCCGAATCAGTGTGTCGTGTTAGTCTGAAGAAGACGCGGGCTTTCTTAAAGAAGACCGGCATTCTGGAGGTTCTCTAATTCGATCTGCGGGCTCAACGGGCCCAATTGCAAGGCCTGCTTGGGGGCACCCCTCTGATACAGTTACCGATGCATGTATCTTTATCTTTCGTGACTGTTTTTTCAGTTTTTCAGTTTTTGCGCAGTTTTATTATTTTGGCTGTTTATCTGCTTCGTTTCTCTGGTCGGAAATGATCGGTGGAGATGGGGCTACTGGTTAAGAACATAACCAAACCATCTAATAAGAATTTTTTTTTTTAAACAAAGCATTAAATTATTATTTAAATTTAGCAAAATTAATTATTTACTGGAAATTCAAAGATTAGTCTTATTAACTCATGGGAATTAGGTCATTTTACACTAGAAAAATGTTACTTATAAAATCTAATGCTAATTTTTGCAACCACCAAAGTACGTAAGATTGTGCTATAGTAACAATTTTAAGGTTTTCACTCGCAAAGAGTTGGAGATGCTCATCATAACCTTTAGATTAATAGTAGGAGATACAGTGAGAAGCACTCCCAAGCAAAAGAGAGCTCAAAAAAAAGGTTATGAAATGCATTGTAATTAGAATCCACTACACCCATACAAGGAAAGTATTTTATGAAATAAAAAAATTCCTGAGGTTATTTCAGCATGTTCTCGAGGCAAAATTAAAGTTCAAGCTGCTGAAACCCACTTAATACTAATTTTTTACTTTTATTTAATCCTAGCGCACGTGTGACCTTGTTCACTCTTTCCGAAGAACGCTAAAAGAAAAGAATATTGTCCAAATAGATGGTCAAATCACTCCAACTAGACTAGAATGCAAATCGCTGGATTTTACCAGAATTAATTAGTGGCTTATGCAATGTAATATCATTCTTATGCGTGCCTTTCTTTTGAAATTTAATCAATATTTAACTAAATCCCCTCGAAAATGAGTATAACTGAATTCTTAACGGAATGGTGAAGGAAAAATAATTCAAATAGCAAAAAAGTTGAATATAATTTTCAATAGTAGGATGTTGGACGAAATTTAATCGCCATTTCCTTTCCATTATAACTGAAGTCGCAAAGACAAAATGATGTAAAGGAAAAGAGTGGAAACACGCCTTAGATGAGCAAAAAAAACGCGAAGTTTAAAGCGTTTTATTGATCGATAAAATCATGGTTCTGAACACAAATTACCAGAATTGGTCCGTCGACAGGGTTGCCAAAATGCTCTTTCCACGACAGGTCAATTGACACGATTTCTGAAGTGTCAGCCAAAAGAAATTAATTAAAAAATGTATGCTTCATTATTCAGTCAACTAAAACCGGAATAATACGGCACTTTATGGTGATATAAGGTAGTTACAAAGTAAGGTAAGATTAATTGTCTCAAAATGGCTTATCGTGAGTCTGTTTTCATGGTTGTTTCTACTCTTTAAAAGCTCTAATCAACACCGTTTATTCCAGTAAAGTTACAAAAACTCAAGACAACTAAATGAATAAAAAGAGAGCAAATACAAGCCGTTTAGGAATTTTATCAACAAATCCCAGTTGCTCCCAAAAATTAAAATTCATTGGAATTAGAATCCACTACACCTATACAAGATATTATTATGTATTTTATAAAATTAAGAAATCCTGAGACTATTTAAGCAAGAATCTTGAGCTGATATAGAATAGTAGAATGTTAGATGAAATTTAACCGTCATTTTCTACACTTTAAAAGTTGCAATCAACACCGTTTATTCCAGAAAAGTCACAAAAGCTCAAGAGAACTACATGTATTAGATTTTGATTTACTAAAGGAACAGTGAGAAACACTCACAAGCAAAACAGGGCAAAGACAAACCGTTTAGGAATTTAATCAACAAGTTCCAGTTGCTCCAAAATGGATATAAAATGCATTGGAGTTAAGAGTCCACTACACCTATACAAGGTATGCATTTTATAAAATTAAGAAATCCTGAGACTTTTTAAGCAAGAATCTTGAGCTGATTTAATGTTGTTGACAAGTACGTTCTCGTAGCAAAATTAAAGTTCAAGCTGCTGAAACCTACCAGTAGCACATCAATATTGGAAAAATAATATAATTACATGTTGGCCCAATAAAGAAAAGGCGAGATTTTTTTTTAATGGCACAACATATGTATTATATATGTATCCTTTATTGCAAACCAATAAAGATCCAATAGCCGCACACCAATATTGGTACAATATATGTTTTATATATTTATCCTTTATTATAAACCAATATTGATCCAATGTGGATATTTAATATTTAATCTTCATTGGTAATAAATATTGATAAAACATAGATATTCAACATTTATCCAGAGTTGACTTTATTTATAAGGTCGATATATTTTTTAAATAATGGTCCAATATACTTTACACATATTTTTCCATTATGGCTTGCAAATCTAGGACCAATATCCATTACACTGGACCTATAACCATGTGATGCTTTAAGATTCGCAATAGAACTTTCCCTGAAAAATTTTATGTTCAATATTGTCATCCCTATTTTGAATAATATATATAATATGTACATACCTATAATATATTAAGTTTTAAGAATAAAAGGAATATAAAAAAA
>MU184326.1:29887-60464 GCA_016904865.1 Pissodes strobi | reverse complement strand
TAGGTGCAAAATATCTTATTCCAAAAATTAGTCATAAGAGTCAAAGAATCAACTATTCAGAATTTCCAAAGTTTTTTAAAATCGGTTGAGTAGTTTTCCAATAACGAGCTTTCAAATATTGTCCAAAAAACTAGGTGCGTCGTTTTTTTTGACGAGCAGTTTAGAAACGTGGTACTACAGTAGATATAGAATGTCGCGGGCAATCCGTGAGGTTTTTGGTGACTTGGGCTAGCAGTAATGCATAGAGTTGTATCAGAGCTGTATAAAGCTTTATGAAGGACCGATAGCCCAAGTCACCGGAAGCCTCACGAATTGCCGGCGATAACCTCCTCCGGAGGTGGAGTGATGCAGAACGCACATTCTATATCTACTTACTATATTTTTAACACTGCGTGAAGATCAAACTGTGATAGGGTAGTTCTGCGTTCAAGACAGTATTGCCATAATATCACTGCAGGTGTTGGCACGTTTTATCTAAAAGTTAAAGCAAATTTAATATTTTAATAATAACTGCAGTAGAATAGCGGCAGAGCAGTGGCACTTTCTTGGCAGCAACTTTATTCTAAAGATTGCAGAAGGGCAATTTAGAAAGCACTACAGAATAAACAGTGACGCAAAATAAAAATAAGCCAGCAGGACGCTTCAAGAATTAAATAGCACTCCTGGATTCTCGAGACTGACTAAATAAATAATTACAGACGGAACTTTCGCCTAATGGAACCTAGTTTTTCCTGTTGGAAATTAGAAAAAGTAGTACGAAACTTTCGATGTAAATTAATTTTTAATCATAATTACCTATCGTTTTCCTGGCGAAGCCGTCTAATAACCGAGGATGATTTGGGAAAATTGGAAGGAGACGGAAGTAATGCCAAAAGGTCATCGGGATTTCCTCCGTCGGAACTGCGCGCGGACCGTGGAGACGATGAATCTGGAACAATTTTTTAAATATTAATATATTGTAGTCCCAAAATGTTAGGATTTTGGTATATGTATGGCAAACAAAATGATGTGGTCTAACTATTTCAATAAATAATTTATTTATGTTAATGGCTATATGCATACAATAATTTCTACATTTTAGTTACAAACTGTTAAATTTTGATGAAATAATAAAGGCATTAAAAAAAAACGAAAAATTATAATAACACACTATGGTGCCCTGATTCACTGCTTATCCTCCATTTGCAATTTATGCTACAATTTCTATTCTATTATGCTAAATATATTTATAAAGAGGATTAAAGTCGTTGACACGCCCGACCAGTGTTTTCAATCTTTTATGCAGGCCTCACTATCAACTCCTGCAATAAAATTTAATGAAGATATGTGGAGAACGAAGTTTATAAGATGTAAAAAAATGTGTTGAAAAGTCACTGAACTAACATTATTTATATCATCTTTTATTACTTGTTATTCGCCCACCAAAACCTGCTCTTACAAAATACAATAATCTATTAGCCCGACAACCATCCTGCTCTGATCACAGGCATATTAGCTTTGATTTTAAAATCCCCTCGCCTAAAGCAATACTCTTTAGAAATCCCCGTGACACAAACTGGGTAGGATATTCAAAATCCCTCGAAGAAGGTCTACAAAGGGTAACAGCCAAGGTTAAGGACGCGGAAAATTTAGAAGTCACAGTACAGCTGATTAGCGAAGCAATAGCTACGGCTTATCAGGACAATTGCCCAGTTAAAACCTGGAAACAAAAAGAAAGCACAGTCTGGTGGAACGGCAAACTCGGAACGCTGAGGGAAACCGTCAGAAGTCTATTTAATAAAGCCAAACCGACCAATGACTGGGACCCTTACAGGTTAAAACTAACAGAGTATAATAAAGAGATACGAAAAGCCAAACGGGACTCGTGGAGAAGGTCCTGCGAAAGGGTAAATGAGACCCCAGCATGCGCCCGAATTCACAAAGTCCTAGCAAAAGAAAACACAAACAACAATGTCGAGCTCCTCAAAAAGGAGGACAACACGTACACCAAAACAGCTGAGGAAAGTTTAACACTGCTCCTAAAGGCACACTTTCCGACAGCAACGCAATTAACAGACCCATCTGACCTTCCGCCTAAGCCAAGGCCACAAAGACCAGGTAGACAGGAGTGGGAAATAGTTAAAGAGGTAGTAACACCTGCGAAGATTAGATGGGCCATCAACCAATTCCAACCATTTAAGTCACCAGGCCTAGACGAAATACACCCCATACTTCTGCAAAAAGGTCAGGACATTTTATTACCACACCTGTGCAGAATATTTAGAGAGTGTCTAGCCTGGGGCGTTGTACCTAGTCTATGGCAACAGGTAAGGGTCCTATACCTGCCGAAAGTTGGCAGAACCTTGGACCGCACACCAAAGTCATATAGACCGATAAGCCTATCTTCTTTTATGCTCAAGACCCTGGAAAGGCTAGTAGATAGGTATATCAGGGATAATACTCTACAGGCGTTCCCTCTAAGTGAACGTCAATATGCTTACCAACCAGGAAAGTCGACAGACCTAGCCCTGGACGACCTAAATAGGCTGCTTCCACGGTCAATAGAGGACAAGGAGATTGCCGTAGCCACATTCCTGGACATAGACGGGGCTTTCAATCACGCCTCAACAGAGTCTACCATAAGCGCGTTGGAAAGGAGAGGGACTCCAACAGCACTGCGCAAATGGATAGAAACTAGTCTAAAGCACAGGATAATCTCAGCCACTCGGGGAGAAACAACCACAAAGGCAGCGGTGGGAAAAGAATACCCCCAGGGGGGAGTTCTATCTACACTACTATGGGCCATATTAGTGGACGACTTATTACAAAAACTGTCTGCAGAAGGCATTTACTGTCTAGGATATGCAGACGACCTAACGATTGTAGTACGAGGCAGATTTGCCAGTACTCTCTCAGAGAGAAGCCATAAAGCTCTCAAAATAGTAGAGAACTGGTGCAAAGATGAACAGCTATCAGTTAACCCAAAAAAGACGACAATCATTCCATTTACTAGAAGGCGAGCCCTTACAGGACTAAAACCACTGGCGATAAATGGAGAAGAAATACCTTTTTCCAAGGAAGCAAAATATCTAGGAGTCATATTTGACCAGAGGCTTACCTGGAAACCACACATCGAAAAAGCAACTCTTAGAGCCACAGTTGCGCTAGGAAGATGCAGAAGGATGTGCGGAAAGAATAGGGGCCTCAATCCCAAAATGACACTGTGGCTATACACAGCAGTGGTAAGACCAATGATAACGTATGGTTCAGTAGTATGGTGGACAAGAACCATGCAGGCGGAGGCAAAAAGGCAAATAGGTCGCGTTCAAAGGCTAGCATGCCTTGCGTCACTGGAGCCATGAGCACAACGCCCACTGCGGCTCTAGAAGTCCTACTAAACCTACCACCAATCCAAACATACATACAGGGCGAAGCACGCTCCGTCACATACAGGCTATCACAAGGCCAAAAACCGATTATAGGTAGACATAATACCAAACAAGATAAGCTAAACAAAGAAATCAAGGCAGATGACATACTGGGATTGCCCACGGATAATACCATAGCCAAGTACAGCTTTGTCAAAAAGTACTCGACACATATTCCAAACAGGAATGATTGGAAAAATGGCCCTCCAATTAGGGCAAATTTGATCTGGTACACCGACGGCTCAAAAACACGGGAAGGAGTAGGAGCCGGAATATATGAACCAAGGACCAAAACAAGATTTTCGATTTCCATGGCAGTGTTCCAAGCGGAAATAACAGCAATAGAACAGTGTGCAAAGGAAATAAAAAGAAGATATATTTGCAACAAAACAACAATTGCGTTCTTCTCCGACAGCCAAGCGGCAATAAAAGCTGTGCCATCCAACAAAATAACATCGAATTTAGTACTGGATTGTCACAATGCTCTGAATGACATAGGAAGTCAACATAGAGTGACACTATCATGGGTACCTGGGCATGAAGGCTATCAAGGTAATGAAACTGCCGACGAAATAGCCAGAGAAGGCTCGTCTAGACACATGATAGGACCAGAACCGTTCTGCGGGATAGCCAAACCAATCGCTAAAACAGCGATAAAGAAATGAATAGCAGAAGAATCCCGAAAATGGTGGAACAACACTTTGGGACAAAGACAGGCCGAGGAATTTATAATAGGTCCATCGGCCAAACTATCAACAAACCTGCTAAGCTACGGCAGGAAGGCTGTCAGGATAATGGTGGGTCTGCTGACGGGCCACTGCCGGCTGAAAAAGCACCTAAACCTCATAGGTTTGGCAGAAAATAGCGAATGCAGGTTCTGCCAGGAGGAGGAGACGGCGTCTCACGTGATATGCCACTGTGAAGGCTTCTCGAGAGTGCGCTCCCAACTACTTGGCGTACCTAAACCAGAAGCTAATAGCTACACGACGGAGCCACTATCAAGGTTGTGGGGTCTAATCAGAAAGACAAAACTAGATGAAGCTCTATAATATGGAGAGAGTCACAATAGATCCGTCGGGTCGCGGTGACAAGTAGGCTCAAAGGCCATCTATCCCAATCTGTAATCTGTAGCCCGACAAAAACTGAAATTTACATCAGGGTTTTAGAGAAAAAAAAGGAATTTCTTAAACAAGAGAGATAATAAAAGTTTGAATAATTGGTTCTTTTCGTTATAAACAAGAGACTAAAAAATGCCCTATAAAATTAAATTTGCTTTCGTTTTCAATAAATCCTCTGTTCTTCTTTTGTGTTTATCTTCTCTTTTAAACAAGTAGACTGTCCCTCGGGCAATCACTGCAAATTTAAAAAATTAATCATCTTGTTACGATAATTTTAACAGTTCCGTAACATGATTTTTGTTCCTTTCACTTATGTATGTTCCTTCTAGAACTTTTGGTCTTACGTCTAGTTTCAACTTACTATCTGAACCGACCTGGTAATAACAGTATCAAATTTTCGTAAAAATATCGATAATTTTACAAAAAGTAGGGAACTGCAATGGCTCAACATAATTATACTTGTACTATCGACTTTTTTCCCAATCATAAGATGGACCGAAACAATGCTAAAGCACCGCTTCGTAACAGCAGAAATAAAGGGAGCGTCAATAAACGTCAGCACAGTGAAAGGGTGCCCTCAAGGAGGTGTTCTCTCCCCCCTACTGTGGACACTGCTAGTGGATAAAATCTTTACCACTCTGAGTAGAGCTGGATTTCTAGTTCTAAGCTACGTAGTCGACCTAGTAGTAATAATAAAGGGCAAACATGAAGGCGTAATTTCAAACCGCATGCAAATTGCCCTGAACATCATCAAGAATTGCTGCAAAGGGTAGGAACTCTCCCTAAATCCTAGTTAGTAATGAGAGCGCTCATCCTACAGGAAACACAGTTAACTTTTTCCACCGAGGTAAAATATTTAGGGATCACACTGGATCGTAAACTTATCTGGAACAAGCATCTAGACAACACCATCTCTAAAGCTACAGCGGCAAGCTATGCCGCAAACTAGTTGGTAAGACATGAGGCCTAAAACCAAAAATGGTATATTGGATCTACCAAATACTAAAAAAGCCCATGTTCACTTATGCCCCGCTGGCATGGCCAAAAATCCAGCAGGTCACTTCTCTGACCAAATTTAATAAAGTGTAAAGGCTGATATGCCTGGAAATAACAGGGGCAATGTCTACGTGCCCTGCCGCAGCCTTAGAGGTACTGCTGAACATGCCTCTTCTACATCTCAGTGTGAAGAAGGAGGCGATTATCAGTGCTTACAGGCTATTCCAAATAGGCAAATTCAAGCCTGTAGATTTGACAGGTCACCTGCGCATCTTTGAAGAGATAAAACTGAAAAATGCCAGCAAACCAAGCAACCAAATGACGTTCATGTTGGACCCAGATGTCCCACTCGCGTGGTTATTGACGACCGCCAATCATGGAAGAGTAAAAAACTACCTAAGGCCGATAACGCATCGCTGTGGTGCACAGATAGTTCAAAACTAGCGAAAGAAGCAGGAATGGGCATATCAGGTCCAAACTGTGAGCTTTCCAAACCGCTAGGCAAACATATAACCATCTTCTAAGCGGAAGTACTCACCATAAATATATGTGCAGAAGAGTGCCTCACACAAGGACTTCACAGAAAGCACATCTACATATTTTCAGACAGCCAGGCGGCTCTAAAGGCTCTAAAAGCTTTTAAGTGCGTGTCAAAGCTAGTCTGAGAATGTAAGCAACCCCTAAAACAACTAGCAACATGCAACCAGGAAACTTTAATGTGGGTTCCTGGCCATAGAGGCATAGAGGGCAACGAAAAAGCAAACTACCTTGCGAAAGAAGGAGCTGGATTATCATATTATGGTCCACAGCCCTACTGTGGCCTTATGAAGAGTTGCATTACCGAAGAACTAAACAAATGGGAAAAAGACCAACTGTCGTCCTACTGTTGAAACACTCCAGGACTAAGACAGGCAAAAAGGTGTATCACCATCTCTGCGAAAAGAGCAGAACAGCTCTTAGACATGAACAGAGCAGATATTAGAATTGTCGCCGGACTGCTCACTGGACACTGCTCGGTAAAATACCACCTAAAAGAAATAGGCAAAGCAGAAGGCGACCAATGCAGATTCTGCAATAATGCAACTCAAACCGCAGAATATCTACTCTGCTTATGTCCAACCCATCTCTGCAAAAGGCTCAAGTACATACCTTGAAGTAGTACAACTATCACCTCAAGAAATGAGCCAATTACCTCCCAAGAAAATAGCTTCGTTTAGAAGAACCCTACGTCTTTTGAACAGAAATTAAGTTGTATAGTCATGCACAAAATATATGTAAAGGTAGCAGTACCGGGCGGCTGAAACTAGCCGAAACGACTCCATCTACTATCGAATTTCATTCATGCTGCTGTTTGTCATTTTACATACAAATAATAGATGCTAGTGCCCATCAAGTTTGCCTGAAATTATTTTTTCATTTAAATATATTATTCGATAATAATTTTAAAAAAATACTAAAATTATGGTAATTTTTATGCTAACACAGCAGTAGAAAAACTTATTTTAACATATCAATTGATTTGAGTAAAAAAGAAGGGAAACAGAACAACAAAATACAACAATTACATACTTATCTAGAGTAGAAAAGAAAGAAACGAGAGAGCCAAATCTGGTGTGGGACTTCTGATACACGAGAAATATGAACAACACATAACGAACATAACTTACATAAATGACCGACTAATACATGCAACATTGGAAATACAGAAGAAACAAATTGATATTGTAAGTGTATACGCACCCGACATCAGTAAACCCAAGGTCGAACGGGAAGAGTTCTACAACAAACTAGAAGTCCTACTAAACACCATAGCCTGAGAAAATAAACTCATCCTAGCCGGAGACTTCAACGCTAGGATTCGCCATAAGGTCATCGACGGGATTACGCAAAGATTTAATGAAGACGCAACAAATGAAAATGGTGAACTCCTTCTAGGAACTTGCAGTCAATTTGAACTACGAATAAATAACACATTCTATCCATACAAGATTCAACACAAGATAACGTGGTCCAACTCTAGAGATCAACAGTCCACTATAGGCTACATCATAACCAATAGAAACATCCACCCAGCGCTGAAAGAATAACAGCAATACAACAGCAATACAACACCGAAGAACAAGCGGATCTATGGACCATTCGCAACAACATCGACAACTACATTATAAACAAAACAGAGATCAAAACAACAACCAACAAATTGAAGAACAGAAAATCACCAGGCCCAGATAAAATAACAAACGAAATGCTCAAATATGGGGGCGATGAGCTGATGATGGAACTATCACACCTTTACAGTATGATTATGTTCACAGGAGAAGTACCCCAGGAATGGAAATCTAGCATTACAATCCCTATCTACAAGAAGGGAGAAAAGAAAGACCCAAGGAACTATCGAGGCATAAGCCTGCTCAACACCGCCATGAAGCTGCTCACCAAAATAATAACCCAACATCTATCAAGTACAGTCAGCATCAACGAAGAACAACGAGGCATAGATCAACAATCGACGCTATATTCATACTGCCACAAATCATCGAGAAGTCCATAGAATTTAACAAACCTGCGTTTCTCTGCTTTGTTGACCTAACTCAAACATTTGATAGAGTGCAACTAAAGGATGTGCTAAAAATCCTGCAATAACGAGGAGCCAACAACAATATAATCCAGGTAATAAAACAACTCAATACCAACAACAGTACAAGAATACAGTCAGGCACCTCAACCACAGAGGAAGTACAGATATCGATAGGTATCAGGCAAGGAGATAGCCTGAGTCCGATACTCTTCAACCTGGTAATGGACCGCATCATAAACCGGGTGAAAGATGTGGGACGAGGTTACAGAATGGGACAAACCGAATTCAAAATATTGTGCTATGCAGACGATGCGGTTCTCATAGCAGAAAATGCGGACAACCTGCAACGAATGCTATTCGAGCTAAACCAGGCCGCAAAGAAATATAACATGAGCAAGGAACCGATACGATGCAAGCTGGCACTAAATGACCAACCAATCGAACAAGTGATGAGCTTTGAATACCTGGGGATAATAGCTTCAAGCAGCCGAAATACACATGACGAGGTGAAAACACAAGTAAATAAAGCAGCAAGAGTATATGGCTGTCTACATAATACTATTTGGAAAAACAAACACATGTCGATAACCAGCAAGGCCAGGATCTACAGAACCGCAGTGAGGCCCATCATCACCTACGCCGCAGAAACGAGAGCAGACACCAACCGGACGAAAAGAGCACTACGGACGATCGAAATGAAGGCCCTAAGAGCCATCAAACTGAAGGACAGGCAGCGAAGCAATGAAATTCGGGAGCGATGCGATGAGATGCCAGATGTTGTTAGATGATCACGAGGAAGAAGAAGAGAGTGGAGAGAGCATGTCGATAGGATGGGAAACGATAGACTCGCCAAGGCCGCATACAAGGAAAACCGAGCACGACCAGATCCTTAGAGAGACCACCAAAAAGATGGGCTGACTCCTGGACTTCATCGCCACAGGACATCGAATAAAAAGTTGAAAAAAACAGGACATAGTCCTATCAAAAGGAAGAAGAAGAAGAAGAATTGATTTTAATATACAAGTTTGCATGATTTGATTCGGTGAAATACCAAATCTTACAGAAAGTAGAAAGCTGTAATTGCTCAACATAATTACAATACCAGTTTAACTATCGATTTCAATTGTGTTGCTATTTTTATTTTATACAGAATTAATAGATGTTAGTGCCCATCAGATTTGCCTGAATTTATGTTTTCTTTAAATATAATATTTGCTAATCATTTTAAAACAAAATATTAAAATTATGATAATTTGCATGCAAACACAGCAGTAGAAAAACTTATTTTAATATCTCAGTTAACTTCAATATGATTCGGCGAAATACTCTTACATGGTAAAAAATTAAACCATGTGAATGCGCAAATGTATTTTTTGATCTGGGAATTAAAAATATTTGTCTTTCCTCTTGGTTTCTCTGGTGGCAGCGAGAGGTGTTTTGAGCAGGTATCGTTCGTCTTATGCTTTTTGTTGTATCTTGTGCAGCGAAGAATAATTCAATTAAGTTTAGGATTTACGTGTGACATACCGGAAATCGTCTGTTAAATTAAAACCGGCCATTTTTGCACGTGAAACTATTTTTCATCTGATTTTATCGATCTTTATCTTATCTTATATTAGTATCTTCCAAACCTCTAGGCCCAATTAACAAAAGCTGGTTTACACTTTAGCCAGCTTTATTTAACAAATTACCAACATTTATGTGGTGGCAGCAAGAGGTGTTTTGAGAAGGTGCCGCTCGTTTTTCTCTTGTGCTTTTTGTTGTATCTTGGGCAGGGAATTCAATTAAGTTTATGATTTACGTGTGACATATCGGAAATTGTCTGTTAAATTAAAATCGGCCATTTTTGCACGTGAAATTGTTTTTCATCTAATCTTATTGATCTTTATCTTATCTTATATAAGAGCTCCAAACCTCTAGGCCCATTTAACAAAAGCTAGCTTACACTTTAGCCAGCTTTATTTAACAAATTGCCACCATTTCTGTGGTGGCAGCGAGGAGTGTTTTGAGAAGGTACCGTTCGTTTTTTGCTTATGCTTTTCGTTGTATCTTGTGCAGGGAAGGATAATTCATTTAGGTTTATGATTTACATCTGACATACCGGAAATTGTCTGTTAAATTAAAATCGGTTTGCTGAAGTAATTTTTGAGATTGTCTTTTGTTAATACCAAATTTTTCTAAGACTTTTACGACTTGATATTTTTTTTATATATCTTATAGTTCCCGGAACCATAATATATGGATCCCTAGTGTGGATCCCAGAATATGTTTGATTTTCAATTATACATTAGAGCTTATGAAGCAATTGATCAACTAGATCAATAATTAATGATAATTAAATGAAAATAATATTAATTTGTATTTATTTAAAGATTAAAAACGTTCATTGAATATTGCATCTAATAGATGTTGGAAAATGATGCGAAATATTCCAACTGGCAACGCAGAGCATTTTAAAGACAATTTAATGGAAATTGAAAAATATCGAGATGTTCGAAGTTTGGCAAAGGTAATAGTTGACAACTATTTTCTCGCCTCGAAGAAGATAGTGCAAAGTAACGAGCTTCTAAACTTTTGTTAGGTAAAGTACATTATTTATATTCTTGAATGCACCAAATCGATGTACTTACCGTTACTTTTATTTATTTGATATCGGGAACATCGTATTGATGTCAAACATAAAGTTCAAAACGGAACAGCTGTATTTTTGTAAAGGGAGTGTAAATATATATTTCGAATAGGATACTCCAGCAAACATTAAATATTGAAAACACTCTTTGATATATGCCTGCCGTTTGTCCCAGGGTATTTTTACATATTTAAACCGATATAGAAATCGAGATGCAGGTTGAACGAAATAGTTTATCATGCTTTATATGATTATGGGGGCAAGTTTTTAAATCAATCATTGCTTTATGCGCTTTATGCGAAATAACGGTATTGACGCCCATAAATTTATCCGCTAGATGAAACATGAAAAATCGTTTGGATTTTTATTATTTTTTTATTGGCATGCGTTAAAGACCAAAACAGAATCAATACAAATTTTGTTTCTAATGTTCGTTTTCCGCTATTTGCTTATTAGTTTTATTATGCCTTGGGTTCTTGAATTGTTTTCATTTTTATTGCTGTCACTGCTTCTATGCATTTTTTTTTGTACAAAAAATATCCAATTTTGAAAAATAATTCGTGTTACTTATAAGAATTTATAAAAATTGTAATACGCACTAAAATTTTTACTAAAAATGCCGCCTATCGCAAATGGCGCCGAGATCCGACAGCCGAAAATCGAAATATATTCATCACGACTAGAAACCAGTGCAAGCAGACCATTGACGAGAGCAAGGAGGGATATGATGAGCAGATCAAGAACAAGCTTCTCAGCTGTTCTGGGGGATAAAGATCCTTTTGGTCAGTTGCCAAAGCTGTCAATCAGGGTTTCTCAAAGACGTCAGTTCTACATCTGACAAAAGATGATGGCTCAATAGCGGAAACGGCCAAAGAAAAAGCGACCAACCTTGCCGAAATATTTGCATAAAATTCTACCTTAGATCATCAAGGAAAGACTCCCCCAACTATCCCGAGAGTAAATTCCTCACTGCCAGGTCTGGTATTTCGCCAAAGCGAAGTCAAATGAATACTCAAAAGCCTAAACAATAACAAGGCCACAGGACCGGATGGCGTTCCAGCAATAGTGCTTAATAAATGTGCTCCTGAACTAACAGCTCCACTATGCAGGCATTTCTCCCTATCATAGAGAACTGCACGCTTTCCTTCTAGCTGGAAAATGCGCTCAAGTGCAACTTGGATGACAAACAAGTCATGGAGAAACTGATCAACGAACAGCTCTTGAAATATTTCGAATCGGCAGGCATTATAAGCGACCGGCAGTATGGCTTTCGCAAGCACAGATTGACTTACGTGACCTACCTGTGGATCAAAGCCATCGAGAGCTATGGCGAATCTCGTGCAGTGGCTCTCGCCATTTAATAGGGTCTGGCATGACTGATTGTTAAGCAAATTGACAGCATACGGACTACCACTAGCACTGCTTCTATGACTTTCCAATTTCTTAAGGGATCGAAGCACGCTAGTTGGTATTGATGGACACCTCTCGGAGGAATTTAAAATTAATGCCGGAGTTCCTCAAGGGTGTATATTATCTCGCCGCGAGCTACAACCTCCTAATCAAGTCTACCATGTTTGAACACAAAAACATACACAAGGAAACCTGGATATCAAATTACAAAATAACAAGAAACCAAATACTGACCACTTTCTGGTTAGAACAAAGATTAAAGTAAGAATCTCCACCCAACCAAACACGAAAAAGAAAACCATCAGCATAAACTGGAATACGGAAAAACTAACGACAGAGCAAACACAGGAACTATACCAGAAACTAATTACTGAAGAAATAAGAGTTCCGCAATGGGGATACAACGTAAACGAGCTCTGGAAGAACATCCAAGAAACAGTAACTAGGGTGGCCAGTCAGGTGCTCGATAAAAAGATAAAACAAAGAAGGAAGTGGTATGATGACGATTGTAAAACAGCGACGAAAAGACGAAATACGATCAGCAAAAAAATGCTCCAACACCCAACAGCACCTAACATAGAAGAGTATAAACAACAAAAATCTGAAGCACGCAGAATAATAAAAAAGAAAAAGAGAGACCACCATTTGAATACAATAAGAGAAATGGAGGAAAACAGACAAAACGACAGAATAAAAGAATACTTTCAGGGAATAACAAGGCATAAAACAGGATATCAAACCAGAACCGAAAACTTCCTCTCAACAAACAACGGACAATTGATAACCAATGGAAGAGAGATCCTAAACACATGGAGGAACTACTTTTGCGAACTACTCAACGAAGAGGTAAATACAGATACGACACCCATAATAAGCATATCGACAGCTGAAATAGAGATACCAGCCCCAACATACGAAGAAACAGTCAAAGCCATAAAGAAACTACAAAACAACAAAGCTGCTGGTAGCGACGGCATACCTGCCGAGTGTATAAAATATGGTGGAGAAACCCTGCATAGGGCCATACATAAGCTCATCCAAAACATTTGGAACACCGAGATGCTACCAGAACCATAGAAGGAAGGTATGATAGTCCCTATCCATAAAAAAGGAGACAAAAAGAAGCTCAAACTATCGTGGAATAACTCTGTTAAATACATGTTATAAGGTTCTCTCCAGTATACTGCGGGAGAGAATTGAAGCATATACGGAGGAGATAGTCGGGGACTACAGATCAAATTTTCACCATTAGACAAATAATGAAGAAATGCTGGGAATTTGACAGGAAACTGCACCAGATGTTTATTGATTTCAAACTGGCATTCGACAGAGTATGTAGAGCAAATTTGTGGGAAGCAATGCAAGAACTGGGCTTTTCAAAAAAGTTGATTTCCCTGGTAAAGAGGTGTACAGAGGATATAAGATGCAAGACAAGTGTGGGACAGAGCTACTCTGGACTTAAACAGAGTGACTCGCTTTCACCCCAACTCTTCAACATAGCCCTAGAATATACACTTAAGAAGGCCAAGATTGAGACACCAACGGCTATATTTCACCAGCAAGGACCCAGCCTACTACTGGGCTTCGCAGATGATGTGGACATAATTGGCAACAGCAGGATTAATCTTAAAGACGCCTTCCTAAGGTTCGAAAAAGAAGCAGAAACATTAGGCCTCAAAATAAACGAGGACAAGACCAAATATATGTACCTCAATAGGAATGTTCGTAACAGAGACAGAATAGGGCAAAACTTCTCGATTGAAGACTACAATTTCGAGCGGGCAAGACAATTTAAATATCTAGGCACGAACACAAGTGAAAATAACGACATCACAGAGGAAATAAATAACAGAATACAAGCCGGAAACAGATGCCTTTTTGCTCTCCAGGGTTTAATGAAATCAAGGGAACTTACCAGAAAAACCACATTACACATATACCGTACAATCATAAAACCTATAGTAATATATGGTTGCGAGACCTGGACACTAACCGCTGCAAACGAAGATCGACTCAAGATATTCGAAAGACAAGTGCTGAGGAGAATATTTGGTCCAACTAGAGAAGAAACAACAGGAATACACCGTATAAAAACCAATCAAGAACTCAAAGAACTGTATGCGGGTGGTAACATATTAAATGAGGTAAAGGCCAAGAGACTACAGTGGGCGGGCCACGTAAGAAGAATGCCGGATGAAAGAATGGTAAAGCTTGTGTGGGAAAAGGCTCCACAAGGAAATCGTCCTATAGGTAGATCTCGGCTTAGATGGAGAGACAACATCGCAAAAGATCTAAAAGCCATGAACCTACAAGATGGACTGAAAATTATGCTGGACAGAGAAAGATGGAAACGTGTGGTGGAGTCCACGAAAACCCATCAGGGGTTGTAAAGCCAGATATGATGATGATGATGATGATGCATATTATCTCCCACACTGTTCCTGCTCTATATCAACGATCTCTTATACAGGACAAACAATTCTATTTACAGCTTTGCAGACGACAGCAGTCTCTTATTTTTTCCGAACAATTTGAGAGTGGCCATGTCTCGCCAACACCTAGCAACACGGACTACACTTTTACGAGCCAATCGCGTTTAATTTTACAGATATAATAACATATAACGTGCAAAAGCCTCTCAGTCTCTCTGCTCGCGAAAACGGCTGCTTTGAAGGAAAGATGTTGACTCAAAGATCAGATCTTCAGCAGTCATCTTTCTCTATACTTGATCCAAAATGCAGTTCGGCCGGTTCACATAATACAGTAAAGTACAAGTTAAAAAGTATAATAAACTAAGTCAAGGATAAAGATCCATTTCTTAGTATTCACAATTAAATGGTAACTGGTTTAAAGCTATTATTGTCGAGTTTAAAATCAACGAATGAATAAGTGATCGAAAATATAAGTAAAGTTCTTAAGTCCGTTAAATAAACATACAATTTTATTCTATATGGATAGAGCGCCGTAGTCGCGATTCTCATTAGTCTAGTCATTTAAGATACAAGCCTCAAAAAAAATAGGCGGTAAAGATTAATCAGCGTAATATTTGGAAAGGGTATATTTAGGGTAAACTTGAGGACTAGGAATAAGTACACGTAGATAGTATATTAACGTTAATATTACACTAACTTTGCAGCCTATATAAACTACCACAATATCTCAGTAAGTTTGTACTCTATATAAGCGGCTATAATATCTCATTGGACTCTCGTATATGTAGGCTATAATTGTTTCCATGTTCCACACTTGTAAGCGTTTCAAACATCACGATTCTTCAGTAATATTTTACATATGTTTTACATAAAGTAGATATAGCTAAAAATGCTATATTATATTTAATATGTTAATATATATCAGGTTTATTTCAGTTAACTGAATGCTTTTTCTTTCGACCATCATTGCTGAAAACGCGAAGGCGGACCCACTAAATTATTAAATTGTCGCCCACCCTTCTTATCTTATCCTTGAAACCGCTCGCAACGACATATGGAAATCTGACTGATAAAAGGCAGGTGCGACACTTTTCTAGACATAAATTTGGGAACTGTGGCTCTCCTGAATACACTCATAGTTTGTTTTATAGGTCTTTTATAATCAGATTCTATACAATAAGTACTTTTACCTCGCAAAAGAATTAACCAATTATGTGGGTGTCTTTGGATTAAAGCAAGTTTCGAGAAATATCACTTCATTGATCGGCTGAGAGTGGAACGATTTAGACGTTGCTAGAACTAAACTCTTTAAATTAAAACTCTTAGAAGGTTTGCATCCATGATGCCAATTTGTAAAAAACTACAAACTTTCATAATTTCTTAGCACCAATTGGAGAGTTACAATATGATTCACATTAATTAATTTTAACTCGACATGAATAATCAAAAAAGATGATCATGGTATGGTATGGTATGGTAGAGGGGTCGCTCAGCAAGATTTTCCCTTCAACATGTCGACCACATGCCTCCGAGATGCCTCAACCTTTCGCAAAGTAGGTGCTCTGACGTTTCAGCCATAGTTTGGCAGAATCTGCTTTGTTCGTCAGTCTTCGTCTTCGTCAGCCCGTGTCCATCCATTGTCGGATATAGGCCTCTTCCAGATTTATCCATGTCCCGCGATCTCTCGCTAATGTCATCCATTGTCCCCCTGCCACCGTTCTGACATCGTCTATCCATCTTTTTTTCGGTCGTCCCACATTTCTTGTTGTTCCTCTTGGTCTCCAGAGTGCCGTTCTTTGGGTCCATCTATCTGGGTTCTGTCTCGCCACATGTCCGATCCATTGCCACTTTAGGCTTGCTAACCTTTTCCCAACATCCGTCACTTTGGTTCTATCACGTATCTGTTTATTGAGTATTTTGTCCCTTAAGGTGACTCCCAGCATTATTCTCTCCATGGGTCTCTGTGCGACTCTCAGTTGCTAAGCTGCTCTTCGGGTTATTGCCATAGTTTCCAGGCCGTAGGTGAGAACCGGCAGAATACAGCTGTCGTAGGCTTTCTTCTTTAGTTTTATGGGGTACCTTTTTATCTTTATGAATAAAGTTCATATTTCCGAATGCCACCCATACCAACTCGATCCTGCGTTTGACTTCCGCGGTTTGGTTTTCTTGGCCCAGCTTCATTTTATGTCCTAAGTATATGTAGTGTTCTACATTTTCGATGGTAACGTTGTCTATTGTGATGTTACATTCATTTTTGCTCATTATTTTTGTCTTGTTTAGGTTAATTTTTACGCCTATTTTCTTGTATTGCTCGTTTAACTCATTTAACATGCTGTTCAGTTCTTGAATGTTGGTTATGTTGGGGTTTGGAACCTTCGGCAACATGCACTAAAACTGAGTTTTATCCGCAATACCGAAACAGAATTGTTGCACTTGACGCGCGATTCGCTAACCATGTTAGCATCATCAGGAGATGATTAAAACTAATTAATCATTTCCTGATGATGCTAACATGGTTAGCGAAACGCGCGTCGAGTGCAATAATTCTGTTTCGGTATTGTAGGTAAAACTCCGTTTTAGAATTGGATGTTGGTGTTCGTCAAGACTATATCATCTGCAAATCTGAGGTGATTGAGGTATACTCCAACGATGTTTAGGCCCTTGTTTTCCCATTTAAGCTTCTTAAAAATATTCTCCAGTGGTAGGGTAAATAGCTTGGGAGAGATGGTATCCCCCTGTCGTACTCCTTTGCCAAGTGATATTTTGTCTATTTTAAGGTTGCCTTATCATAGATATTCTTAATAAAGGCAGAGTATCTCGATTCGATTCTTGCGTCCTCCATTGCTTATTGTTAGAAAAGCCCAGGTTTCAACGCTGTCAAAGGCTTTCTGGTCGTCCACAAACGCCAGATGTAGGGGTATGTTGTATTCCGTTGTTTCTCGATGACTGCTTTAATTGTTTGCAGATGGTCTGTAGTGCTAAAGCCCTTTCAAAAGCCTGCTTGTTCTACCGGTTGGTAGGAGTCTAATTTCGTAGTCAGTCGATTGTTGATAATTCTAGTGAAAAGTTTATATAGGTGTGATAGCAGGCTTATTGGTCTATAGTTTTCTATATTTGAACGATCCCCTTTTTTGTAGATTAGTACCACTTCGGCATTTTTCGTTGGTTCCGGGATTTTTCCGTCTATCAGACATTTGTTTATCAGCATTCCTATTGTCTCTATTAGTGTTTCTTCACCCATCTTTAGCATTTGCGGTGTTATTCGACCTTCTCCCGGACTCTTGCAGTTTTTCGTCTGTTGGAGTGCGTATTTAATTTCTGATGGTGATATTTCCGGCATGTCTTCTGAGCCTACGTTTGTAATGTGTTTAGGTGGTCCATTTGGGCTTGGTATAGTTGTTTGGTAGAGCTGTTCGTAGAATAGTCGTATTTCCCTTCTAATTTCTTGTTTGTCTGTGATTGGGATTCCTTGATTGTTTTTTATTTTTACAATTTTCTGTTTCCCCTCTCTTGGTTCGATCTTAGAACTCTCATGCCTTTATTTTTCTCTATAGTTTCCAGGATTTTGTTTGTTTTGTTTTTTTTTTAGGTCTTTCCTTATTTCTTTTTTCGTTGTCTTATTTAGAGTATTATACTCTGAAGAATCTCTGTCAATCTTTCTTCTTTTTCTTATTAGTTCTATCGTCTCAGGTTTTAGTTTAGTATCTGATCTCTGTCTTATCTTACTGCATATTTTCTTTGTGGCTGTAGTTATGCCACGCGATATTTTATTGAGGATTTCATCTATGTCCTTATCCTGAAGTGCCGGTGGCTTTAGCGTCTTCTCCAGTTTTTTTTTTGATAGGTTTCCTGATTGCGTTGAAGGGCATCTCTTGTAGGGAATGTATGTCTGGTGACTAGTCTTCTCTTTTCTATGTTGGTGTTGATTTGTATCTTGGCCCGCACTAGTCTATGGTCGCTTCCTGTGTCAAACCTGTTTAGCACTGTGACATCTTTGCAGATAGTGTTTCTATTAGCGAGGATAAAGTCTATTTCATTTTTCATCAGTCCGCCTGGGCTTCGCCACGTCCACTTCCTTTGAGTTTGTTTTTGGAAGAAGGTGTTCATACAGTAGAGCTTTTCGTTGTTTAAGAAGTTTACGAGCGTATCTCCTCGTTCGTTCCGTTCTCCCTGACCAATGTTCCCCATGTAGCATGTATCACCTGGTTGTTTATTGCCTACCTTGGCGTTAAAGTCCCCTGTAATGATTACATATTGAGTGTTTTCGAGGTTTCTGGCCCGGGTAATGTCTTCATATAGTTCTTCTATTAATTCGTTGCTCGCTGTGCTTGTAGGTGCGTAGCAGTGTATCAATTGGATAGTGTATATTTTGTTTAGGCTTATTAACAGATATATCACCCTGTTTGATATTGCTTGGTATTTAGTGATGAGGTGTTTGAATTGGCTGTTAACGATAAAAGCCACTCCCCCCTGGCTATAGTTGGTCTCGGAGTTGTTTTGAAACAGTGTTGTTCCCCATTTTCGTCAGTGGTGTTCCCCATTTTCTTGAGGTGGTACCTCTAAGGGCAGTGTCCAGTGAGAAGGTTTACGACCAGTTTTATCTAATTTTTTCTAGCCTGAGAAGCTTTTTTGTGTAGTTAGGCGAGGTGCATTGGCTCAATGTGCCTCTTTCCGCCTTTATTCCCAATTTCTGAGTTCATTCATTACATGACCTCTAGTAATGCCACAAAAGGCAGTCTGTGCACCATTCCGTGTGAGCTGGTCAGCGGCTTCGTTGCCTTCCACACACTCGTTCCCTGGTACCCACAGTAGGGTGAGTCTGTTTCTGTTTACCAGTTGATCTGCAGCCATTCGACAATCCCACACAAGCCGGCAGTTGATTCTGATAGATCTAGCACTTTTAAGGCTGCTTGACTCTCTGATAGGATATAGATCTTTGCACCTCTTAGGCCTTTTTTGGCACATTGATAGCATTTAGTTCTGCTTGAAAGATTGTGGGAGTGTTTCCTGAAGATGCAGATTCGACACCTAGGTCCGTGAATTCCGGATCCCACTCCTTCCTCCGGTTGGTTAGGGCATCGCCTCTATCTGGATGTCTTTCAGAATTTTAAGGTGACCAGTCAGGTTTCCTGACTTCAGTTTTTGTGTCTAAGTGACTCTATGCGCACTGGTCCAGGCCTACTTTTCTATGCATATCTGCAGCAGAATGAGGTCAATTAGGGTTTCCAGAGCTGTTGTGGGGCACGTTTTCATAGCCCCTGCTATACCCAGACAGGCAGGTTATTTCCTTTGTTTTTACCCACCACAATAACCAGGCGTAGGTTGTAATAGGGTTTACAATAGTGTTATACGACCACCAGATGATCATAAATATTATTTCGTTTGTAGTGAATAATGGCGGAAGGGAGATATGTCACAAGAAGAAAATATATATATGAAAAGAAGAAAATGCTTTGTTATATACCTATACCGTTTTGAAAATGACTTCTCTGCTATGTATTAAATTTAATTTATATGTTGGTTGCATATGACTTAAGCTCCAGAAATTCAGGATCCTAAAGAGAATTTAAACTACTTATTAAAGCATAATTTTACTTACCCATATCTGGTTGGCTGCTGCATCCTGGTTTGGGAGATTCCGATCGTTGGTTTTCAGGTGACGACCGACTGTCCTTGATGGGACTTGCACTCTCTTGTATTGTCATGTTCTCTTTGCAATCCACTTTAGTTTCAGTCTCTAAAAGTTCGCATTTGACTGGGTTGGATCTTGTTTTTTGGATATCTCGCTGAAAATACCGATTTGAATTTACTAAATAATAACAGCAATGTGACGCTAGCAATGACTTATAACACCTTTATAAATGGCAATTTAAAACTTAGAACGTATAATTATACTTGGCGCGGTCGGTAAGATTGAGTGCAACAAGCCTAGAGAGTTAATTCAAAATTTAGGACGTCTAATTATATCTGGCGCAGTCGGTAGGATTGAGTTCAACAAGCCTAGAGACTTAATACGTTATGAAACTAGTTTTATAACTGCCACTAATATCAGTACTACTGCTATCAGGAACCCTATCTGCTTTCCATTGACACACCGCTCATTTTCCGGCTATTATGGCCATAGAAACTAAAACATTCTAATAGATAAAACATTGCATGAACAGAAATGTATGTAGCAGAAAAATATTGTTTAATATTAATTTGCTAATATTAATTAATGAAAAGGGTTGAACGAATATTAAAAGCTGCTACGCTAAATAATAAACGAATAGATTTTACGAAAAATGAAGGATGATTTATAGCGCTCCCGCAGATTTCAATTCGGGAAAACTTGTTCCATTAATTAAGCAACGTCAGCGTATCGCCAACATTTCCAAATTTATGAATTTTATGTATAGTTTGTACAAGGCCGACCAATGTGCGAGTCAGGAGTTTCCAATGATGGTCAATATTAATTGTTAAACAACATTCCGAAAGGAATTTAATGAAATACTATGTAAACAATTTAGCTAATAACCGATATGTGTTTAGCGTGGTTTGATTATTAGGTTGCCAAATTGATTATTAATATATTCAGCTTTATTTGAAGGTAAAATAGGGAAGGGAAATTACAACGAGGTTGAATTGGTATTTTTTACTGAAATAAAGATGGCGATGTCAGTGGCCAGTGCCAGTGTTAAGGATACAGCAAAGAACAATCTAAGCCAAAACGTTAATCAGAAATTTAATAAATTTTTCATACTATCGTAACAACGTACGGAATTACTAGATAAAAGGATTGTCTGGCACACGGAAGGCTTAGAACAGATAATGGTGCTGAAGCAGGTGCATATGGTGAAAGGACGAAACTCCGATATGAGAACCAGTTAAGAGTTTTCAGAGGGAGAATAATATCTATATTTGCTTGGAGAGCAGAGCTACTCTCTGAGTGTATGTATCTCTTGGAGGCCTTGGACGGGCATAATAGGATTAGTCTTGTTTGGGGTCCGTGACAGCTCAATATCCCGAAAAACGAGGAGGCTGATCGTCTGGCATGAGAGGGTTCCGCAATGCATGAAATGGGACTTGAGCCTATAGTATATGTTTCCTACAGTAAGGAATGTAAGTCAGGGATCTGTGACAGATCCTAGCTTAAGGCTGCCAGAAGAGCAAGAGCATTGTGTTCCTGGCACCATTATAACACTTCGACGAGGTACTGGTTCAATGGTTCTCTGCATAATTTCTCGAAAAATGAACTATCTGTAAAAAAGGCACAATATTTGCAAGAGCGGTACCGATTATAGCTGAAAGGGAATCACAGGAAGACGCTGTGAGAATCAGAGAAGGTGATTTACCACTATTGCCTTTAGAAGAAATAATGATTGGACCAGTAGAGGAAAATGAAAGAGTGAGATTACTAGAACTTCTTAAAGAGTTTAGAGATTGTTTCTCTCTGACAACTCATGAAATAGGATATGCTTAGTCTGCAACAATGGCAATACACTTACAGAACCATAAACCATTTTGATAAACAGTACAAAATGGCAAGGACCGAGCAAAACACGGTCAAAGAAATAATCGATGAACTATTAGTTAATGATATTTTGAGGGAATCCGAATGCGAATATTCATCTACTGTGGTTTTGGTCAAAAACAAAAATGGCGAGCAAAGATTATGCGTAGACTACAGTAAATTGAATTCAGTGACTGTAAAGGATAGTTCTCCTCTACCCCGAATAGATGACCAGATCGATAAGGCGTTATGCCAAATATTTCGTCAGTCTAGATTTAAAGTCTGGATATCACCAAGTCCCAATAGAAGTCGTCTAAACCTGATAAGGGTTTTCAGAGGGAGAATATCTATATTTGCTTGGAGGGCAGAGCTACTCTGTCGGCTCTTGAATCTGTTAGGGTTAATTCTGCGCTCGTGTCTGAGTGTATGGATGTCTTGGAGTCCTTGGCCGGGCATAATAGGATCAGTCTTGTTTGGGTCCGGGACATCCCCATATCCAGGAGAACGAGGAGGCTGATCGTCTGGCACGATAGGACTCCGCGATGCATGCAATGGGACTTGAGCCTATAGTATATGTTTCCTACAGTAAGGAATGTAATGAATGTGTGGGCCAGGGATCTGTGGCAGATCCTAGCTTAAGACTGCCAGAAGAGCAAGAGCATTGCGTGCCTGGCACCATCATAACACTCCGACGAGGTACTGGTTCAATGGTTCCCTGTCTTAATTTCTCGAAAAATGAAGTAACCGTAAAAAAGGCACAATATTTGCAAGAGCGGTACCGTTTATAGCTGAAGTGGAATCACACGAAGACGTTATGAAAATCAGAGAAGGTGATTTACCTTCCTTACCGCCTTTAGAAGAAATAATGATTGGACCAGTAGAGGAAAATGAAAGAGTGAGACTACTAGCACTGCTTAAAGTGTTTAGAGATTGCTTTTCTCTGACAACCCATGAAATAGGATGTGCTTAGTCTGCAAAAATGGAAATACACTTACAGGACGATAAACCATTTTCATAAACCTTACAAAATGGCAAGGACCGAGCAGAACACGGTCAAAGAAATAGTCAATGAACTATTAGTTAATGATTATTGTGAGGGAATCCGAATCCGAATATTCATCTCCTGTGGTTTTGGCCAAAAACAAAAATGCCGAGCAAAGATTATACGTAGACTACAGTAAATTGAATTCAGTGACTCTAAAGGATAGTTATCCTCTACCCCGAATAGATGACCAGATCGATAAGTTGTGTTATGCCAAATATTTCATCAGTTTAGTCTGGCTATCACCAAGTCCCAATAGAAGTCGTCTAAAGCTGATAAGTGTTTTCAGAGGGAAGAGTATCTTCGTATATTTGCTTGGAGAGCAGAGCAACTCTGTCGGCTCTTGAATCTGTTAGGGTTAATTCTGCGCTCGTGTCTGAGTGTATGGATATCTTGGAGTCCTCGGCCGGGTATAATACGATCAGTCTTGTTTGGGGTCCGTGACATCCCCATATCCAGAAGGCTGATCGTCTGGCATGAGAGAGCTCAGCAATGCATGCAATGGGACTTGGGCCTATAGTAGATGCTTCCTACAGTAAGGAATGTAATGAATGTGTGTGTCGGGGATCTGTGGCAGACTCCTTCAGGAATTAGGAAGGCTTGCGAGGGCTAAGCGCCTTGTGTGCTTCTACAAGGAAGAACATTAGGCGTCTGACAGTCTGCCTCATAGGACACTAAGCATTTGCACCTGCTGCAAATGGTAGATGATGCGAAATGCAGGAAACCAATAAAACCAAGATTAATTCCTAGAACTGCTGCAAAACCAGACGTTACAATAATTCCGTTAATATGTTCGCTACAGTGCTGGAATATTTTACAACATGATACAAAATCCAATCAATGTATCGTTTCGAGAATCACTAAGTCGAATAGCAAATCGAAATGTACTTGGGACGTTATTGACAATAATGGAAAAAATCTAGGAAGATCAATTAAGTACATTTTTGTCAGTGAAACTGAAAAAATAATCAGATAGATATGCTGCAGTTGCTACTTCTTTCGAGGAATTTGAGATTGATTGTTGATATTAAGAAAAATCAATAAAAAAAATTAGGAGCTTATTCATTTTGTAGCAGCACCTTCAAAAAACAATATATACTTTTTAATTATATTTCTAAATATTTAAATCCTTTGGTCTTTAATTTTTAAGCATTACTGAGTGTTTTCCTTATTAGACTTCAACTATAGTCGACCAACATGCATAAACCCTTTTTCTGTGCTGATCTGATACTGTTCCTAAATTTTCAAGAAAGAAATCTAAAGGAGGATGGAGAAACCGGAGTGTTACTCGTTTCTGAGACATTTTAAAGATTTTTGTTGTTTTCCCCTAACTAAAGAGGTTATATAAATAAATCTCACATTCTCATTGCCATTTTTTATTCTCTGTCAGTTAGCATCCTTACATTTCAAATACAACGTTTCGCTATGGTTGAGCCCATCATCAATTTAATTTTTTAATGGACAGGCCTCCATTTTTATTACATTTTTTAGACTCCGAAAACCAATTATGTGTCACACTTAGCCGTCACAGCTAAGGAATATTTCCATAAGGGAAAAGGAACCAGCAGAGTTCACCCCATCTCTGTCCAACGCATTATTGGCCCCTAAAAATGTAATAAAAAATATAGGTCCCCACTTAAAAAAAATAAATTGAAGGTGGGCCCTCCATGTCGAAACGTCGTATTTAAAATCTAAGGATGTTATTTTATAATGGAGTGGCAATGTGAATGTGAGAATTGCTTTAAAGCAACTCTTCAGATAAAGTTGGGAAAATTTTGTATATATTCTGGAGACATATTGCCAAGTCAGTAACTTTGCCCTTATTTAACTGACTTCGTATCCCTTACGGTTTGCGATATCCCAATGGTGAGAAACGAATATGATAAATTAGTATACCAAAACCATTACCTTGCTGACTTCCTCACTAGAATCAAGCGAACTAGTATTATTCAGAGATTTGCTTCTTCTCGACTCGATCGAACTAGGTTTAGTGGCTTTGAATTCTTCTTTTTTTACATCACCATTCCTCAATTTGATATCATCGGGATCTTTCTTTATTTCCTTACCACTATCACCACTTACGGTGTTTTTCACTAGATCATTTTGTGCTATCGGCAATGAGGATGCGGGTGGAATTACGTCAATAGCGACGTCGGAAAGTTTCGGTTCTTGAGCGTTGCAAGCGGGGCTTGAGATGGGGACTGGGTTCGAATTGGGGTAATCGGATTCTATCCGGGAGGCTAAGGAAGAAGAGTGTTCTTCTACCATTCTGCGAAGCTTTGCCTGAAACAAATAGAATTTAAACATTATCTCGTTTGACGTGGGATCGGAGATTATAAAGGGCCTGAACGCTTCATGAGCTTAAGTTAGCCAACACCAAAATTCTTAAACAAGAACTCATTGATTGACTATCATATTTAATAGAAAACAATTAAGGAAATTTCAAATATTTGCAGCTGTCTGTCAAGCAAATATTTTCATCTATTAATTCTACGATAGATTAAAGCGTTCGAGCTCTGAACCGTTAGCCTTCAGTTTAAATTAATTTGAACCCCAGTGCGTAATTAACGTTTAGGACATCTCGTCGAACCGCAAATCTTAGGATTTGTGACTTGACCGCAAATGGACATCAAGCACATTTCACGCAAATTCTCTGTCACTCGATTTGGGTAATGTGTAATTACGGAGGATCGTTTAATCAAGAAGGGACATGTCCTAATAAGATGATTTTGAGAAAAACGTTTCATGTCGTGACATGTAAAACATATTTCTAAATATACTAAAATATAATCTGTTTACCAAAGGCATTTATCATAATTAAATGCAAATTTAAGAAAAATAATGAAAAGCTTTTTGGGCAGTCTGGTTCTGCTATAGAAATCAGGATGGTATGGTATGGTAGGTAAAGGGGTCGCTCGGCAAGATTTGCCCTTCAACACGTCGACCACAATTGATCTTTGTTACACGAAAATTCCTATCTCTTTCGAGAACCTGCGAATATTTCGAGGGTTGAGCTTTTGTAGATCTTCAGGTGCCACAAGGACAATTCCGAGATGCCTCAACCTTTGGCGTGTCAGTGCCTGACATTCGCAGAGTAGGTGCTCTCACGTTTCAGCCATAGTTTGGCAAAATCTGCATTGTTCGTCAGTGGTTTTCCCCATTTTCTTGAGGTGGTACCTCCAGGGGCCATGGCCAGTGAAAAGGCTTACGACCAGTTTTATCTATTTTTTTTTGTAGCTTGCGAAGCTTTTTTGTGTAGTTAAGTGAGTGAGAGATGAGTCTTTTGGCGTGTCGCTGCCCAGGTTCGTTGGCCCAATGTGTCTCTTTCCACCTTTTTTCCCCAATTTCTGAGTTCATTCATTACGTACCCTCTAGTGAAGCCACAGAATGGTTCAGGCCCACAAAATACAGTCTCTGCACTATTCCGTGCGAGCTGATCAGCGGCTTCGTTGTCTTCCACACTTTCGTGCCCTGGTACCCACATTCGGGCGAGTCTGTTTCTGTTTGCCAGTTGATCTGCAGTCATCCGACACTCCCACCGTAGCTGGGAGTTGATTCTGCTAGATGCTAGCACTTTTAAGGCTGCTTGACTATCTGATAGGATATAAATATTTGCACCTCTAAGGCATTTTTTGGCGCATTCTCCTTCTTAGGACGCCGTCTCCCTTCGAAGATTGGCGATCCATCTGGCTATAATCGTGCGTGAAACCGCACCTCTGAAAATCTCCATAGATGTCCGTCCGAACCATCGACGCAGATCCTTTAGCCACAAGTTCTGCCGCCTGCCCACAGATCGTTTACCCTCGATGACGAGTCGATCTCGTAACGCTCTCCCCTCATAACGTGCCCGATGTATTGGAGCTTTTCGTCCTTGATGGTTGTCAGCAGCATTTTACCTTTACCTATTCTCCTCAGTACTTCCTCGTTGGTTATTCTGTCTACCCAGGATATACTCACTATATACACCGATACAAGTACATCTCAAAGGCGTCAATGTGGCTCTCCATTGATTGACTGAATGTCCAGCTCTCGGAGTCATAGAGTAGCACTGGAAAGATATAGCAACGCAATATACGTATGCAGAACTATAGGTTTAGGTCTCTACTAGTGAAGAAGGTCTTCATGGAGATGAATGTCCTTCTGGACTGCTCTATCCTTGTCTCCAAGGTCTCCAAAATATTTAACGAACGGCACTTCTTCCACGACCTGGTCTTGGAGAACACAACCACCTTGGTCTTGACAACGCTCATGTGTAGGCCATACTGGGTTCAACGATAAGGTCCATCATAGTCTGGAGATGTGGGAGGCTGCCGGCGAGCACGACCGTATCGTCAGCGAATCGTATATTATTAATAAGGGTGCCATGGATCTTAATGCCCTCTTTCACTTCCTTTAGTGCTTCTCGGCACACTGCCTCCGAGTATATATTGAAGAGGAGAGTGGACAGGACACACCCCTGTCTAACACCCCTCTTGATTTCTGTTTATTGGGTTGTTATACCATCTACTCTAATCTCTGCAGTTTGATGCCAGTACAGCTGCGTGATGATGTTCAGATCTCCCGCATCAACTCCGGTGTATTTTAGAATGTCAATGAGCTTTTGGTACGAGACACAGTCGAATGCTTTTCGGTAGTTAATAAAGCAGGCGTACATATCGACATTCATGTCTCTGCATCGCTGTGTAAGAACGTTGAGAGAGAAGAGAGCCTTGCACGTGCCCACTCCGTTCCTAAATCCAAATTGCTTTCCGCCAACCTATCCCTCACATCTGGTGTATATGCGGGTGTGGACGATAGGGAGAAAGACCTTGCATGGGGACGTGAGACATCTGGCTTATGATTCGGTGGTCGTCTAATTGCGAAGCGTTGGGTTTTTTTGGTAAAGTGATGAACGTCAACCTCAGCCAGTCCGTTGGTGTTTTCCCAGATTCGTATATTGAGTTGAACAAGGATGTAAGAAGTTTTAGGCCCCTATCATCTGCATTGACGATCAATTTCAAGGTTTCCGCGTGAATATGGTCTGGTCCTACAGCGTTGTCATTTTTCTGAAGTTTTATAGCACGCCTCACTTCCTCTATCGTGATAGCACGACTGGTCTCGTTGATATCATAGTCTCTAGGTGGTTGGCGGGGTCGTGTGTCATTGAAGGGAGCCTCAACATACTCCTTCTATCTCTTTAGCTTTTCCTCAAAGCTCGTTAAAATCTCATTGTTGGTGTCCTTCAAAATTTCGATCTGCTTGCGTTGTGTGTTTGTGAATTCCTTGATCTTTTCGTGGGGATTAAACGAGTCATGCTTTTTGTCTAGTGTCTCCATTTCCCTACATTTTTCAGCTAGCCATCTTTCCTTTGCTTTTCAGCATTCTGATCTCACCGCCCTGTACCGGTTATTGTCTGTGGCTTTGTGTTTCCTTCTCTCTAGTTCTGCTTGAAAGATGGTGGGAGTGCAGAGATTCGACACATAGGTCCGTAAATTGCGGATCCCACTCCTTCTTTCATCTTTGATTCATCTGTGTACCAGACAAGCGATCCCCTCTCTAGTTGTTTTAGTCTTTCCCCTGTAGTATTGCGGTCTTCGATTACCACTTCAAAGGAACAATCAAAATGAAGTTTAATTTCCATTGTGTCGGTTGGTTTGGTCATCTCCTCTATCTGTATGTCTGTCAGAATTTTAAGGTGACCAGCCAGGTTTGCGTCTGACTTCAGTTTTTGTGTCTGAGTGACTCTATGAGCACTAGTTCAGGCCTCTTTTTCTATGCAAATCTGCAGCAGAAGGAGGTCAAATAGGGTTTCCAGAGCTGCTGTGGGGCACGTTTTCATAGCCCCTGTTACACTCAGACAGGCAAGCCTTTGTACTCTTGTTACCTTTCGCTATGTTGTTATTTCCTTTGTTTTTACCCTCCACATTAAGCAGGCGTATGTTTAAATAGACTTTACAACAGTGTTATAAGACCACCAGATGATGGAGGGTTTTAGGCCCCATGTTTTACCAAAGAGTCGTCGACAGGCCCAGAACGCTGCCGTTGCTCTTTTGATAGTTCTTTCCAAGTGTGGGTTCCAGGTTAGTTTCTGGTCAAGAACGAACGAAGACACTGAACCCCTTTTATGGGTGCTTTAAGGTTCAGCTTCCTTCTTTTTATGAATGGGATCATTGCGGTTTTGCTTCATGATGAAATTAAGCGAAACTAAACGCATCGAAATTCTGCAGATGCTCATCCGAAAAGGGTCTCTATAGTAAAGTCCACCATGGTATAAATAATAGTGCCGCGCTATGCTAGCGTATGGGGGTGTATGTAGCGCAGATTAGGGATCGATCTACGTCAGGTGGGAAAAGAGGATAAAGAAGATATTTTGGTGAAAACAAGAACAATGTCTATTGGTCAAAGTCCTAACGAATTTACACTTTACTCGATTATGATAATGCGCATGTCTTTTCGGTTAAGTTATTGATTTTAAATGTTTATAATAAAGTTTAAGAATTGTGTTCTTAAACTTTATTATAAACAGAAGTGTATTGTATTTTATTTAGCGTTAGTTTGGATTAGCTTTTGCTATTTAGTTTAGGCGGGTACTTCAACGTTTCTAACGGCACCTTGAAATTGTCTTTCTTAGAACTTTGACAAATTTATCGTAGATTCAACTTTACCTCCTCTAGGTGAGTAACCACAAGCCCACGCACATGTGTGCTGTAAAACGCAGTTTTGGCTAGGGATTAAGATTATAGGCTAGAACCCCCTGAAGACTACGCACATGTGTGCTGTAGCGAACTGGTTGAGCACAAAACTCTCAAAAACTAATTTTATAGAAGTTATAAACCTTACCGTATCAACGAATTATTTTCAATATAATTTCGAATTTTACCAACAAATAAATGGGAGAAAAACTGCAAAGAAGTAGACAACTATATTGGCGGAACAAGATCATCGGAGGCGTGGAAACTGATCAGAACCTTAAAACAAGATAGATAGATAGATCAGTGGAAACAGCACTACTCTAGGGAACTAAAAGAGGACAGAGTGCAATATCTCACACGCTCACCCACACCATACATTATTCAAGGACATCATATAGATGTGGATGAAAATATAGTAGAACGGGCAATCAGAAGCTTAAAAAATAAAAAAGCCCCTGGACCAGCAGGAATACCTGCTGAGTTGCTAAGGAATGGGACAAACAAGCTGAAGAAACTCCTAAAAGAACTGTTCACCAGATACATCGACGGTGAAGAAATACCATCCAGCTGGAAAGAGGCATGGATAGCACCCATCCATAAAAAAGGAAGAAGAGACAACTGCTCAAACTATAGATGCATTTCCGCCACGAGTACAATGAGCAGACTGTACGGAAAAATACTTAAAAACATTATAGAGGAAGAATATACACCAAGCGAAATAGAAGAACAAGCGGGATTCCGTGCAGGCCGATCTTGTGTAGACCACATCTTTAGTTTGACTCAGCTAAATGAGAAAAAAGTA
>MU184326.1:0-19887 GCA_016904865.1 Pissodes strobi | reverse complement strand
TGACTTCATATGCAGAAGAAAACCTAGTAGCCTACCAGTGCGGCTTTAGACCAAACAGATCGACAGTGGATCAGATCTTCACAATCAGACAACTATTAGAAAAGAGCTGGGAATTTAATAAAGACGTGCATCAGTTGTTTATCGACTTCCGTCAAGCGTACGATAGTATCATAAGAGGCAGTGTATGGTCGGCTATGGAAAGTATAGGTGTACCAAGCAAGCTTATTAATGTTACCAAAATATGTGTTGAAAACTCTAAGGCGAAGATCAGAATTGGCAAACACACGACAGAAACGTTCTCCATTACCAGTGGTTTAAAACAAGGCGATGGACTATCCCCACTGCTTTTCAACATAGTGTTAGATATGGCAATCAGAGAAGCTAATATAAAACTGGAAGTATTCTCAGACCAAGGTCCAGGAATGATTCTAGCGTATGCCGATGATATCGACACCGCGGGAAATAGTACTACGAAGATTAAAGAGATGTTTATAAAAATAGAAAAAGAAACGTGAAAAGTAGGCCTCAACATAAACGAAGAGATAACTAAATAAATGCACGTCAACCGCAGAACAGGCAGAGCCAGGATTGGGCAGAATATAACCATGGACACGTATAATTTTGAATGTGCGAAGGAATTCCAATACCTAGGTGGCACTATAACACACGATAACGACATAGCCAAAGAAATACGTGCAAGAATACAAAAAGGAAATAAGTGCTACTATGCATTGCAAGACTTATTAAACTCAAAAGTGCTGTCAAGATCATCGAATGATCAAGAATATATACAGATCAGTAATCAGACCGGTCATAACATATGGCTCGGAAACCTGGACCATCACAAAACAGAACGAATTACTGATAAATCGTTTCGAACGTAGAATACCGAGGAGATTATATGGCCCTACAGTAGATGAGGCAACAGGACAATATCATCAATAAATCACAAAGGCTTAGGTGGGCAGGACATGTTCAGAGAGTTCAGAACGAACGCCTAATCAAACGCATCTGGGAGGAGAACCCTGCCTGCAAGAGACCACTAGGTAGGCCCAGACTCAGATGGAGGGATAATATCATTAAAGACCTGAATACCCTTGGAGTACAGGAATGGAGGGAAGAAATGATGGACCGAAACAGATGGAAGTAAGTCGTACTGGCAGCGAAACCCCTCAAAGGGTTGTAAGCTACGAGAGAGAGAGAGAGAGAGAGAGAGAGAGAGAGAGAGAGAAAGGGTATCGCCCTTCCCTTCGTCCGCAAGAGTTAGTTCCAAAAATTCATCTAATAAATCAGGCAAATCGTCATACTTACAAAGACTGTGGAGCAAATCTACATCAGAATTTGATCAGTCACTCTCAATTTTCTAAGTTTTTCTTAGTTGATAATTCTATTTTCTTGAAACCTCTTCCTATTTTCTTACTTTGGCTTTCATTCATTTTACAATCGCATACCGTATATAACCTTTCATTTCACCGTTTTTGCTTTATCCAATTTTTGTTTTTTTATTGTTTCAAATTCGTGTATTCTGTCTTTGTCTAGCGTGCTGGTATACACTCTTTTTTCTCGACCAAAGTTGCAGGATTACATCTTCTTTAAAAACGCGGAGGCGAACCCACCAAATTATTAAAATGTCATCTGCTTAAAGCTCCCTTCTAATCTCATCCCTGAAACCGCTCCCAAAGATATATAACAATCTGACTAATAAAAAGTTGCTTGCGATAAAACAAACGTTAATTATTCGCCCATTCTAGCAGGTCATCCGGAGGAACACGGTTCTGATTAACACTGTTTTATAATACTTTACATGGTGCCCATTAGGCTTATGGAGCGAAAATCTGACACCAATAAGATTGCTTTTCATGGAACTGGAAATTATATTTACTTGTCTCCCAAAGGAGGAAAATTTACACAATCTCAAACATTTGTTGATTATATGTCTGCGGAAAGGTGTAAGAACAGAGCAAAACATTTTTGTCACTCTTAGCCCTTTTTTTGATTTGGGAAACTAGTACTTGTATATTGTGTGATGAGCCGGAGTTAATAACTGACTCTAGTTAATTTATTTAATAAATTATTTCAAAGTTCTCATAAATCAATTCACTTACTTTTACCGCTAGCCATAGATCGTCCAAGGAACAGGTTGCAGGGCAGTGGAGGAGCAAGGAAGGAGCCTCCACGCGCGCATTTTTTTTTATATGTTCTCTCCATACCAAAAGGAAAATGCCGGCTCTCCCTGGAAACGTTGCCTATAATGGCAACGGCCAGTCCTTCCACCACCGGAGTTCAATGCAAACAGCATCAAACAATAGCCGACTCTGACGATCGCTAGCCTGAATGTTGAAGGCATAACAAAGAACAAACAGGATCTTCTCTCACAACTCTGCCAAACCCACAAATGGGACGTACTTTGCATCCAAGAAATGCACAGAGACGAAACGTCATACAGACCCGAAATAAACGGTATGCGCCTAGCTGTCGAGGCACCTCATAGAAAATATGGCAGTGCAATCTTCATTAAACCTAATATCACCATAACATCCTCCAGCAGAACGGTTACAGACGATATCGAGATTCTAACCGTTGAATGCGGACCCTATACAGTGACATCAGGTTATAAACCGCCAAGCAAAGACATTAAACTTGCAAAGCAGAAAACGCAATTTATCATAGGTGATTTTAATTGCCACAGTACTACATGGGGCTACAATAAAACCGAACCTAACGGACAACTGCTGGAAGAGTGGATGGATGCAAATAATTTCTCCCTTCTGCACGACCCAAAGCTGCCGTGCTCCTTTGCCAGCAAAATCTGGAAACGAGGTTACAATCCTGATAATTGTTTCGTTAGCAGCAATATCCATGACTGCTGCATAAAAACTGTGCACGAAGCCATACCAAAAACACAACATAGGCCTATCAGCATCCAGGTATTTTCGACAGTTAAAGTTACAAGAATACCCCTTAGAAGAAGATCCAACTTTAGAAAAGCCAGATGGCCAGATTTCTCCCTAGAACTCGATGAAAAAATGTCAAGCATGGACCCTATCCCGGAAAACTATTCACGTTTTATAGAAATACTACAGAAAGTGTCAAAACGGCATATTCCAAGAGGTTGCAGAGAAAATTTTATCCCAGGACTCTCTGACAGAAATAAGGATATCTGAGCTCAATACGAAGAGCTCTACCTAAAGGATCCATTCAGTGAAGAAACAATCGAATGTGGTATAACCTTGATGACAGCGATGAGCGAAACACGGCAAAAAAATTGGTGGAAACCCTGGAAAGAATGGATATGTCACACAGCAGCGAAATAGCATGGAAACTGATCAAAAAGCTCGATGGTGAACTGAAATCGATTAAACCCACGGCAAAAGTGACACCCAACCAAGTTGCCCATCAACTCCTTCTTAATGTCAAGCCTACCATAAAATGTCAAAAAGTTAAACTGCAACAAAACGCTGAAACAGAAATAAACAATTTCACAACTCCCTTTTCCATGAAAGAGCTAAATAAAGGGGTAAACACTATGAAAAATGGCAAGGCAACTTGAGTCGATGACATGTGTGTGGAACAAATCAAAAACTTCGGCATGGGTGCTAATACCTGGATCCTAAAACTCTTTAACAACTGCCGTGAAACATTTAAAATCCCTAAGATGTGGAAAAAAACAAAAGTGATAGCACTCCTGAAGCCTGGAAAAGACCCAGACTCCCCAAAAAGATACCGGCCTATATCGCTTCTATGCCACCTCTTTAAACTGTACGAAAGGCTGATCTTACATCGAATGGGTGACACTGTGGACAAAAGGATTATACCACAACAAGCCGGCTTTAGACCAGGGAAATCTTGCACCAACCAGATTTTAGCCCTTACCGAGCACATAGAAGAAGGTTTCGAGAACAAACAGATAACAGGTCTGGCTTTAGTAGACTTGAGTGCAGCTTACGATACAGTAAACCACCGAAAACTTCTGTTAAAAACCAATGAAATGACAAGAGACTATCAAGTTACAAAAATAATAGAATCATTGCAACACCCTTGAGAGTAAAAAAAGCCACTGACGAACCCAGAAGAATGGCCTGGCTCAGGGAAGCGTGCTAGCGCAATGCTTTTTAATGTGTATACGAACGACCAGCCAATACCCTGTTCCATAAGACATTTTCTCTATGCAGACGACCTAGCAATTACAGCGCAAGAAAAAACAGTTTCGCAGATAAAGGAAAACTGGAAAACACTTTAAAAATTATGTCTGAATATTACACAGAAAACTTACTTAAGCCAAACCCATCAAAAACTCAGGTTAGCGCATTTCACCTCCATACACGCCTGGCTCACAGAAAGATGCACGTCGTTTGGAACGACATGACACCATCCTCGAACATACCGACAAGCCCACATACCTAGGGGCTACTCTAGATAGATCGCTGACATATAAACACCATTGCGACAAAACCCGCCAAAAAGTATCTGCAAGAAACAAGATTTTAAAAAAGCTCTCAAACAGCAAATGGGATGCAAAGCCCACCGTTCTTAGGGCTACTGCCCAAGCACTCTGCTTCTCTACCGCAGAATATGCATGTCCTGTATGGTCAAGATCGGCGCATGCTAGGAAAGTGGTTATAAGCCTCAACGAAACGTGCAGACTGGTAACAGGCTGTGTAAAAGCTCTGTGTAAAAGCCTGTGTAAAAGCTCTATAGAGCAGCGGGTTTTAGTAGCCCTGAATCACGAATTCGGTGAAAAGTTTAAGAAAACCTTCGACATTCGCCATCCCTTTTCGGATTTTCTAGTGGATCTCATAGACTGAAATCCAGACAACGATTCCTCGACAACGTTTTGGATGAGCCGCCCACCAGCTATCCTTTGTCAGAAGAAGCGACAAATGGTACTACATGTAAATGGAAAACGTGGAGAATGCTAAACCGTATTAGAACTGGGGTCGTCCCAGTAAAAACCAACCAAATTAAGTGGAACCTCATACCAGAAACTGACAAGTGCGAATGTGGTGCGGTACAAACGATGGACCATCTGCTCGCATAAATCAATTCAAAAATAAATTAAGTTTCGTACTAGCTCGCCAGTAGATAACATTACAATAAAATAATAACTCTTATTTAAACTTAAATGGAAACTTAAGTTAAGAAATAATATTTCTCAAACCTCGTCTAAAGTTAAACTAACTTTCAACTTCTGCATAATGGAAAAGTCAGGAAAATGTGTAACAATAAGATCTATCAGATGCCCTACAAAATTAAGATAATTTATTATTGGAAAATAAATCCAATATCTGGCAATGAATTTAACTTCACGAGAGCCCTGGACAAAAGCTGACTTTTAATTTATTTTTCAACTGCATTAAAACTAGTATTTAGATCAACAGCTGGAAAAACTATTGCATCCATAGTTACGCATTTCGATAGAGTTCTTTAGGATTTTGCTCTAAACCTTGGACGGTGGGCGGATCTAGTACGAAAAGTCGGCAAGTTATAATAGCCCATTTTAATTACCCTAATTAGGAAAGAGCGGCGGTACTAAAACCCCGATTGAAATTTACAAAACATGTAAGAAAAGCTAATTACAATTTTCAGCGACTTAGCAATTTTAAGTGTTCCTAGTAAAAACATTTTAATAGCTGCACACCTGTCAGTGTCATATTTTTCGAGGAAAAAAACAAGCCTTGAAAGATGGTATAAAAAGCTAAAAATCTTTGGGAAAGTGGTAGTCAGAAAATATTCTTCACGCGCGATAGCACCTTACGTTTCCCGACTATGGCCTCGAAAAAAGTTAGTCTGAAAGAAAAGTTAGTCTTAGTCTGATCAGTCAGTCTGGAACAAGTTTCCACGTTCGGTAGCGCGTTACTATGCCCACAAGGGGCTTCGAAATGTAGTTACATATAACCATCACCAGTGTAGAACGTCACTATGCCCGAAAAGGGGCCGGAAAAGTAAATCGTAAGGTTGCCAAAGAACTTTTTCTTCTTCTTCTGATGCCTTCTCCATTGAAGGTTGGCGATCATTCTGACTATTTGCACTTTAGAGACTGCTGCTCGGTTTTTGAGCCAAGATGTCCGTCTTCGCCTTGGTAGTCTGCGACCAACAATTTTTTCATGTATGATAAGCTACAGAAGACGATAATTCTGTCCCCTCACGACGTGTCCAAAGTATTCCAGCTTTCGTTGCTTTATTGTGCGTAGGACCTCTGTGGTTGTGCTTAGTCGCAGCAGTACTTCTGTATTGCTTACTCTATCCGCCATGCGATTCTAAGCATACGCAGATAAATCCACATTCAATTTTTTTGCAGTGTTGGTCTAACAAGGTCCATCCCTCCACTCCATATAATAGGATTGGAAAAATATAGCATCTAACAAAGCGTAATCGTAGACATAGACTGATGTTAGTAACTGTTTCCTCTTTGTAAAGATATTTCTGGCCTTTTCAATGCGAATTCTTGCTTTTTGTCCGATGTTCCAGTCGGCATTCAAACAGCATCTGAGGTAGTCATATCGTTCGGCGCGTTCTATGGTTTGGTTGTCTAGTGTCATTTGGACATTATCAATATTTTGTTTGCTGGCAATCATAAATTTGGTCTCGCTTGCATTCATTTTTAGCCCATTAGCATTACTGACTTCGTTGACTTTATTTACTAGCCATTGCAGGTCCTCAACCGACCAGCCCAACAAGACAGTGCCATCGACATAGCGGATATTGCTTATGGCTTATGGGTGTACCGTTCACGTTTATGCCCCTCTCACTCTCAGCCAAGGCCTCTAATATTATAAATTCAGAATATATATTGAACAAAAGAGGCGAAAAAACACAACCCTGTCTAACTCCCCTTCGAATTTCTATCTCCTCCGTTGTGTGATCTTTAATTTTAACTGAAGCGCGTTGGATCCAATAAAGGTTTGCGATAATCCGTTGAGTTAGACCAATATTTTGAAATTGGTGTAACATCCTATCAAAAGCCTTTTCATGGCCTATGAAGCACATGTGAACAGGGTTATTCATATCTAAGCATCTCTGAACCAAGACTTGCATGCCAAAGAGAGCATCTCTAGTTCCAAGACCACTTCTAAATCCGAACTGTGTCTCAGAAATGACCTCTTCACATTTTAAAAAAATTCTGTTATGAATTATTTTAAGGACCAATTTTAAAACCTGACTCATCAGGCTTAGGGTATGGTACTCTAGTTTGAGAAGATCTGCACAAACACTGTCCGGTCCCGCAGCTTTACCATTCTTGGACAGTCGAATATCTATCACTATTTCTTCCTTTAAGATACTAGGCCCTTCATATGCATGTTCGTAGGTATGTATATATCTGGTCTCTCGTCGTGCAATAGATTAAAAATATATTGCTTCCACGTGTTTAATTTTTCTTCCATATCCGTAATATCTGTGCCGTCATCCCTGATTAAATATCCATTGTTTGGTTTTCTGTTTGATCTAAGAGTCTCCTTGATTTTCTTGTGTAGGTTAAAAGAGTCAGGCTTTCTTTGCAGTTCTTCCATTTCCTGGCATTTTCCATTTAACCACTCTTCCTTGGCTATCCTTCATTTACGCCCAATTTCTCTGTGAAGAGCTTTATATCTATGTCGGTTGCAGTGTTCGTATTCTCTCTTCTCTCTGTTGGTCCATTAGATTAAGAATTTTGCTGATCTTCAACTCTTGCTTTTCATGTCTACCCTGGATCAGATTCTTAGCTGTCACTTTAGGGATATCCACGTTGCGTCTGACTCCGCTGAAAAGTTTATTTTGTTTAATCCTTGTTCTTGAAATATGGTTTTTGTAGTAGGGCCTTTCATTTTTGTAAGGTCATGGCATTTTATTCATTCACGGTCCTCAATCTAACCTTCATCAGACCTATCTTCTCTATTTGATTTATAATTACACAATCTTGTGAGTCTTGGGGTGATTTCCAGGTATAGCGGGTAATTTAAAAAATGTGTTCAGAACCACCAGATTGTTTTCTTGGCAGAATTCGAATTCCTCTGTCATTGCGTTCTCCCAGATCTACTTCTTCAGTCACTCCATCAACGTTCCCCTAGCCAATTTTAGCGTTGAAGTCTCCCATAGTGATATTTATTTCTTGTCCTTTAAGAGATTTTTAGAACCTTTTTTACTTCGTCGTAGAGCTTCTAAACGTCGTCATCATTTTTCTTATCAGCGGTAGGAGCATAAACCCGAATGATATTTATTTTGACTGGTTTTCCCTGCAACTGTAACAGTGCGACCCGATCTGAAATTGGTGAAAAGTTGATAATGCATTTTTTTATTTCTTTTGTCACAATAAAAGCAACTCCTTGTCTATGGTGGGGTTCGTTGTTTCCACTGTATAGCATTGTATGAGTTGCAGTTGTAATCTGGCCTGAGTCCGGCCAATTTGTCTCACTAACTCCCAAGATATCAACCTTCATTCTCTCCATTTCATGAATGGCTTTTGATAGTTTTCCTCCCTCGAACATATTTCTAACATTTCATGTAGCAATCTTGAGGCTGACCCGGATATTCTTAGCACCCTCTGACCATCTAAGGTCTGCCGGGGATTGGGATCCATGGTTTCATATTTCTCAGCCATAATGATTATACAAGGAAAAAATATAATACGTTGGTTTTCTGTTGCCTTCAGTATCGCAGTACTTTAGCCTTTCTGTTGAATCAGCTCCGTCCAAAGTTATTCGATTTCTGGACCTCGTCAATGTGATTCATCTTCAGCTCCAGTTCGATACTGACGCTACTGCTGGCTCACGTCAGGAATATTTATCGACTTTCCAGTCTAGATCCGTAGTGTTCTGCGTTAAAAGGGTCACCTCTGGTCGGATGTGATTCTTCATCATGCACTACGATCTTAGTTAGAGAGAGGCTATGATTCGCTTCATCTAACTCTGAGTTCAGGGAGGACCAGTGTCCAGTCAGCCCAATCAAAGATACTACCTCTCTTCATCCTCTGAGCTCCTGCTAGAGAACAATTCGGTTCAAAATTCGTGTTTCTAGTGGTGTGCGGTTACGTAATCAGCTCTAGTAGGGGTTGAAGAGCAGGTTACGGCTTATACGATAGGGAATAGAAAGTAAGTTGTAGCTTTAAGACTCTGTGACTTTTGTTATTGGAATGGACAAGAAACCTAGGGATGTACTTTCCTAATTTGGTGTCACTAAACAGTTTAAATATGGATTCCGAGAGAAGTTGCCGTTTGGTCTTTAGCTAACGCCCATTAGATAATGACGCAGCTTTATAAACTTAATCATCATAAAAATTAAATCCTTTTATGAAGCAGCGTTTCGTGAAAATACATATTTTTGACAATCTTTGTTAAACTTCAACTCGAGAACGAAAAATGGCATGCATTAATTAAATCGATCCGTACTATATTTTATTCATTCCTGTCGATATATTTATTGCTATTATTTGTCGAAGGTTTCGCCTTTCCCATAAATCAATAAAAAATAATAATACATACACTTCACTAGCAAAGAACCGTGCACAGCACTTTCAATTTCAGGTATCCAGAGTATCCCCATGCATGACTCACAAAACAAATATTGTGCCTCTACTATGTCTATTCAGGCAAATTAAATTTATAGAGGCCATAACTGCAATAAGGGGGGAATTTCGATATGGCTTTAGGGTCCTCCCAGGTGGTTGCGCTCCCAGCAAGATCTTGCCTTGTCCGCAATATCGCCCCCGTTACATGAATTGTAACAAGTGGGTCCGTCGGCAAGATTTTTATCGCGATCAGTGGCGTCTTCCTATAAGAGTCAAATAATGTTATATTATTTTTGTAGTGTCATTAACTATGTTGGGGTTTGGAACCTTCGGCAAAATGCACTAAAACGGAGTTTTATCCACAATACCGACACAGAATTATTGCACTCGACGCGCGTTTCGCTAACCGTGTTAGCATCATCAGGAGATGATTAAAACAGTTTTAATCATCTCCTGATGATGCTAACATGGTTAGCGAAACGCGCGTCGAGTGCAAAAAATTCTGTATCGGTATTGTGGATAAAACTCTGTTTTAGTAAACATGTTTTAAAAACAATCAGTAAACTTTCAACAAATTTTAGTATAAAAGAACGTGCAAATCCATTAAACGACAACTTGGTCATCTGGTTAGTAGTACCTCAAGGGCAAACGCTTTCTGGTAACAAATTCAAACCCTCCAAACCTGGTCATCCGGTTAGTAGTACCTCAAGGGAAAACGCGTTCTGGTAACAGGTCCAAACCTCCCTAAAGTTACGTCAGTGAAAAGTAAAGTGAACCTAAATTAAAGTGAACTTAGAGTAAAGTAAAACTAAATTAAGCATACCGATATAAACTAAACGAATTAACTCTCATAAAAAACTAACATAAACTAAAAATACTTTCAAGGGAACCTCGAGTTATTTTCAGGGAACCAAATAGGTCGAGTCCGGTTCCTCTTTGCTGCCGCTCTGATCTCCGTACATAGGACCTAGGAACATGGACTCATCAGGATTTATCCAGCCAGGACCCTGTTCCACCTGAAAAATAATACTAAGCTGAGGGAACTCTTTAAATCTTGCCTCTGTGTTACTCAACGAAGTAGTTTTCAGTACCAGTTCTGTTTAAGATTTATCTGGAGTCCAAGTTGTTTGTGTGAGTCATTGGGAAGCAGTGCCGACCCGTCTTCTGGACATTCTGGCGAAAGCAGTAGCAATTACATTCTGACAAATACATTTATAACCGAATGTCGGAGAAGAAATACAATTTACGTCCCAAAAGTCAATCCGAAACGCCAGCTGAAGACCTTCTATTGCCTCATAGTCACAGCAGTACAACACTCTTCGCAGCTTCGATTCCCACCGACATCACCAACAAAAGCACAACAAAAATCAATAAAATAAATTAGGCTCAAGGACACTCATACCATGGATCCAGGGACCAAGGCATCACCAGTCAATATCAAAAAGCAAGAGGATCATAATGAAGAAGTAAATTTTCATCCGATCCCAAATTAGGGAATAGAAATAGTAAAAAATGGGACAAATATGTTAGGAAGATGGAAATAGAATTTGAAACGCGAATGTTGATGATAAATATCTGAGTCGATAGAGAAAAACATAAACTAAACGCGAATGTTGATGATAAGTATCTGAGATGATAGAGAAAATCATAAGACAAAAATATAGGCGTCCAAAGAAGGTTGATATAGAGAAAAGTGGAGGTATATATAACTAGGAAAAGTTTTAATTTTCAATGCAAGTGTTAATGACAGGTACCACATTGGGGAAATCAATGAAATCGTTGTAAAAACACGTAGGTATTAGAGAAGCAAAAGGAGAAATTGAATTATGAGCAACTGGAGAAAAAGGTTATAATTTTAAATGGGAGTGTTTAACGATAATACCATATTGGGAAAGTCACAGAAAAACACATAGCCAATAATTATAAAAGAAATTAAAAAGTTATAATATTGAGAGTACGAGAGTTATAATATTGAACTAAAATAAAGGAGGAGCTAGAAAGCAAATACAGGTCGCGTAGGGAATGTTGTAGCCAACTATCGCAGATGAGTACCTTATAGGGGAGATCATAAGTTAGACACTTACACACATGACGACCTAGGAGATGAAATTAGAATTCATATATGTATATATAAAGCTATAAGGAAAAGTAGACAGTATATGAGAACTAGAGTAGTAATGGAAATAAAGGAAATTAAGTTAAAAGTTAAAGACAGAAGGTAATATTAAAGAGAATACATCACATAAGTGTCGACACAAAACATAGAGAATACATAGAGATAGTTAAAATAGAGATAGACTTAATGATTAAAAATAAGCGAACATTAATAAGGAATTATCGATAAAAATGTACTATGTCTCTCCACATAGAAAAAATGAGGACATAAAATAATAAAACATAGATAAAATAAGGCGCCCTAAAGTATAGAAACATAGAAATAACGGAATAAAATAGCATAAACATGGAAAGAAGAGAACTTAGATTAAGTAAATATATATAAAAATAAGCCAACATAAAGATAGAATAAATAATCATGGATGGAATAAGCAGAATTACAGTCGTACAGTATATACAAATCTAAATCCACACAACCCTGCAGTCATCAGGATCAATCTCGCAAATGGCACCTAATATTAATCATAAGTAAAACATAAGTATTAAAAGTGTATCCATCATGTTATAAATAGTAAGCGAAAAACTTGTAACTTGTGTGAGGTAATTTACCCCCAAAATCAATCATTATCCTTCTTAGAAAATGCGCATACTGTGGGAGGGATAATAATAATTAAAAATACTAATATCCAATTCAAATCATCATTTAAGGCAAGATAATTGACGACAGTCAAAAGGTGTTAATAACCCATACACGTATTAAATATCCGATGTTATTAATATTGTTCTAAACAATCCCGGCAATGTTTACTACCAATGAGATCAAGATATCAATGATATAATCACAAACAGTCAACAATCTTTTTCAAGGTAGGCCAAGTATACGTACTAATTTTTGGTATTATGTTCAATAGAAACATATTCACCAACAATGACGCTACCGCCGGAGACCTTCAAATTTCGAGGAATTACAACACGCTGATGCAACAATATGACGATCACACATGATAAAGGGTTAAAGTCTATCGACGAATTAATATTAAACGTATTTTAAACATAGCTGTAGGATAAACTTAGAATAATTCAATATTTCAATAACAATTACTATTTTCATTTGTTAAAGCAAAATTGCCGATTTTCCGGATAGCAATAATATGAAAATACGGATATATTACTAAAGTATAATATAATGCTTTCAAATTTTCAACACAGCCGTGAAACAACCATATAATTATTTAGTATAAATATGCTGTATGTTTCAAATACGAATTATAATTTTCAATCAAAATTACCGAGGGATAAAAAATAAAATGACAAATATTTGCAGATAATTTTTTTTTAAGAGGAAACATATATACTAATACCTATTAATATAACATTAGGATAAGAAGAAAATGTCAATATTTAGTAGTTATATTTTGTTTATATTTGTTACACGTATATGGAGCACTATTCAATGTCAGCCTACAACGCAGTCAGATGAAGTCCTGATACAAATAGCAGCCAAATGGGGACCCACGACAAAGATTCTGAATTGAGTAGGAAGAAGGTAGAAAACCATTGGCTGGAATCCAGGACCGAACTAAGCTATAGGCCAGAAAGTTTAAAGTGCTCAAATATAATTTAAATTTAAGTATGTACGGAACGATATGACTCTTCGAATATTGAGGACCACTCGTTAATATTTAAGGTTCCCCTCTTTTAGACGTACTCATCAAATATAAGTTTTGATCATCTCTACTATAATTGAGCTTTTTGAAAGCCGCTAACAAATCTTTAAACATCAGGGAGGTTCTTTTCTTTTTGAGCTTTTTAACCGTAAAGGATTTAGTAACAACTATTAATTTTTTAAAGCATAATTACAGACTTTTTTGGAGACGTCCTGAACTGACGATAAATATGAAAATAAATGATAATAATAAAGTACATGCTGCCATCTATAAATAGTATATTAAGATACTAGTTTTAAAAGACCATATTTTATCGCACGAGCACGAAATTAGGACACGATCCGCTTGCGGGGAGTTTCCTAACGTGCGAGTGCGCTAAATGTCTTTTAAAACGTGTATTGTATACTATTTTAACCTATTTTGCACGTTTTTTAATGGAAAACATTAACTTATTCAAGTTGCGATCAAAAGTTGAACGGCCATCTTGTCACTTTTGACGTCTGTATTATTAGGAATTCCATTCAAAACGGTGTCGAAATTTCTGCTAGCGAGCCTTGACATTGAACAATTTTGTTAATATCATAGCAACCAGTCAGCAAAATTAGTGTCGAAAAGAGCTTCTTTTCGACACTACTTTGCGTATCGAAAAGACTTCCTTATGATACCAAAATAGAAAAAAGATGTTTTTGCATTGGGGACCAATGCAAGACGGAGGGGGCATGTGTAAACTAGAGATCGTATTCACGAAAAAAAAAAACACTCAGTCTAAAGTTTGAACTTGATACTTGATCTTGAAATATACAATATTATACTTATTATCTAAACATGTTTTAAAAACAATCAATAAACTTTCAAAAAATTTTTGTATAAAAGAACGTACAAATCGAGTAAACGACAACTTGGTCATCTGGTTAGTAGTACCTCAAGGACAAACGCTCTCTGGTAACAAGTTCAAACCCTCCAAACCTGGTCATCCGATTAGTAGTAACTCAAGGGCAAACGCTTTCTGGTAACAGGTCCAAACCTACCTAAAGTTACGTCAGTGAAAAGTCGAGTGAACCTAAATTAAAGTGAAACTAAATTAAGCATATCGATATAAACTAAACGAATTAACTCTCTTAAAAAACTAACCTAAACTAAAAATACTTTCAAGGGAACCTAGAGTTGTTTCAGGGGAACCAAATAGGTCGAGTCCGGTCAGTCCTTAACGAATGGTCATACGTTTTACGCTATTCTTGTTAATTATAATTGAACGTGATTATCAACATAAGGGCATACGTCAATTTATACTAAACCTGGGCATCAATATACGTACATTTGTTTCTAGGTAAGCAAGTCATTATTCCATACATCACCTTCTGAGTTACGCCGCCTGAAAGAGCAAAGAGGAACGCCGCAAACAAATATACTCAGCGACACATAATTGGGAAGCGCCCAAAATCCTCTTTGACCCTGGTGGAAACACCAAATTGCCTCAAAGGCAAATTCCTCTTTGACAATATGAAATGCCGGACGTTTGCCTTCAACTGTGACGTCACAAATCAATGTTTCAGGCCTAACTTGAGGAGGCTATGACTGGATAATCAGCGTACAGGAGAACGAAATCTTAAGCTTTCATTTAATTTAAAGATATTTCAGAATTGTTTTATTTGCTTTGATTTTTCTGTTGGGTCATCATCAGAATGACCTTATGGAGAAGACTGGTATTTTTAATTGGATTACCTACGTAATACTATTAATTTTGATTAAAAATTTAACGGGCATCAATATTCATTCAAAATCCATTGGCTTTGCCCCAGAAGATGTTATATCGATAAATAGCAATTCGATTGAGATGTTCTTAGAAATTATGCCTTTATCATGACTGTATCGTATTTCACCCCATATAATTAGCGGAGTTGAATACTCCTATAAATTACTTCGAAAAAGATCACATCCTGTACAGAAAATCACGCAAATAGAGCCCATAACGTCCGCCAATAATTGCTAAATCCCGTCCGCTTTATTTCCACCACAAAGAAAGCGTCTGGCGTCCTTCCACCCCTAGAAAAACCTGTCCATGGCTATTCACCTCATCAGTTCCGAATTGACTTGCACGCGCCTCATCCCCCGTATGGGTACTTTGAGTTCGATGCCAATCCGGCGTTCGGCGTTGTTACACTTTCCAATACTTTGGGGGTGAATGACTTGGCTACACTTATTTGTGCCAGGGCATTAATGCAAGGGTGCATAGCCAAACTAGATAGGGTGAGTCACGGCTTGAACATGCTTCGTCCTACGTGTTGCGCTTAAGGATAAGTATTGATATTTGGGATATAATGTCATTGGCAGGGCTGCACGGTATTCAGTGCAACTCTTTATTACAAATCGGTGGAAATTAGTTTCATATTTTACAGGATCGATTTCATATTTATAAATTTAAGAATACTAAAGAGTAACTAAACGCTTTTATTAAATACGTTATTTACTAAACGTTACAAGCTGTGAACTATTAGCACCTGGGGTCGCTGCTAAAAGATGTTGACGGCCAGTGCGGTCTCCAAAAAAAAAATAAGAAACGCTGAATTAAATATTGTCTATCTTACTGTGGGAACTTAACTTTGAGGGTAGTTCGATCGTCACAAAATAAGACAACAAAATCATATAAACAGCTCTACAAATCCAGGGAGATGGGAGATAGACGCCTTTGAAGATGACTTTAAAGCAATGGTGTGTAGTTAATATAATTTTACTGCTTTGAGGAAGAGGCAAGGGTTATAAGTTACTACTAAAAGCATGATTTTATTAGTAAAAACTAGTTTGATGCTTGTGCCAAAAATCTAGTTGCAATATCACAGTAGACAGCGCTAGCTAGAATGGAATATTTGTTTGCAGAGTTTGCTGATATCCGTTATTTTTAGCGAAAAGCTAAGACGAATGTATGAGGAAGTATTTCCCTATCGGCGTATTCCCTGTACTTGCCTTTTTCGCAGCATCCATCAACTAAGGAAGCAGGTTCATTTAAACCTAATAGATCGATGGAAATCGACATGCGATTTTTGAATCTCGTGACTGCGGACCTATTTATTTAGATTTTATGCAAAATCTTTTAAATAGCTTATTCGATGACATCCAATATCAAGTAAGAGCTTCTTTGTGATTCATGTATGAAAATCGAATGGGAGACATGCTCAGCTTCTTCTTCTGGTTTCTTGTCTAGTGTCGCTTCTACGTTGGAATTGATAGCTTCTGTCGGTATCCTTTTTGATAGATACACAAACCCGGGGTGCCTCTAAGACCCATCGTGAGTGCCGTGAATCATCCAGCACAAAAACTAGAGAAATATCTCGCAAGTATCAACAACTGAGCTTGCGGAATCTTACGTCAAAAATTCAGAACATCTTACCAGAATACTCAAAGACATTTGTTTAGACGAAAACGATTTTCTTGCAAGTTTAGATATCATCTCACTCTATCCGAGCATACCGATCGATGAGACCCTAGACAAGATCCATGAATAGGATTTTCCAGCACATGTTATTGAATTATCGGAACACTGTCTGAAAAACACCTATTTCATGTTTGATAACCAGATCTACCGTCAAACTGATGGCGCTGTCACCAGTCATCGCAAATCTCTTCATGACGTATTTCGAAAGAGATGCCCTACGAAACGCAGCCTTCAAACCCACGCTTACGTCACGTAGATGTCATCTTCATTATATGGCCCCACGGTACGGTAGAGAACAGTTGGAGAATTTCCCGGTCAATCTAAACCAAATTCAGGGCAGAATTCAGTTCACACTAGAAGTAGTAAAAATGAGAAGCTACTTTTCCTAGACCTCCAAATCACCAGAAGGCCGGACAAAACCCTAGATTATACGTCTATAGGAAACCCACCTATACCAGAGTATAACAAACCAACCAATAGATGCCTAACACCGAATCGCGCCATCACCACCCTTCACTAATCCAGTCCGTGGCAAATACATTGATATCTCGGTCTTATCGCCTAAGAAAACCTACCCAAATGAAAGAAGAAATTAAGCTAACAACAAACGCCTTTAAGCAAAATGGCTATTCTGGAAACAACATTAGGAAGGCAATCAATCAACAAAAACATACAAAGAAGAAACCAGAAAGCAACGAATAACATAACATGCAAAAAGCCATACTTCCATATATAAAGGGAGTCACTGACAAAGTCAGCAGAATCATAAGGAAGAATCAAAGCCAATTTTCAAGCGACAGCGAACCTTAGCCCAGGTACTCGGAAATCCAAAGGACAAAGTAAAGTTTAGAACTAAGGAGTATACAGCATACCTTGCGGCGACTGCCAAAATTCATACATGGGGCAGACGAATTTCAACTAGAATCCAGGAGCACAAGAACAGCATCAGAACGGAGCAGACTACAGCAGCGCTTTACCAACGCCACTTATCAACAGGACACTCCATCGATTTCAACAACGCTAGACAAATAGCCACAGTGTACCACTACAGAAGTCGCATAATCAGAGAAGCACTAGAAATCGAAAAGAACGGACATCTCAATAGGCGAGAAGTCACTCTCAACATCCCAAAAATTTGTAAAAATATTCTCTTAAGATTCAAGGAAATAATCCCGGCTCCACTCAGCAAATCAATCAAAACGTTTTGACCTCAGATCTGGATAGTCTGGAACATCGCAGAAATGTAGCCGATAGCAACGAAGGCGGAATCTACGCCACGTTACAATTTGCGCAGACGCCAGTCTATAAAAGCATACGCACATGGATCCCAGCATCAGTTCGAGCCCAGAAGCAGAGCGAACAACAATGACAGGATACGTAGAAGAGATCAAAGGACAATAGACGAAATCGAAGCACTGCTGCCACAGGACACGGACAGGATAATCACGAGCACCCGGGAACTGAAGAGGATCATCAGTTGAGCCAGGCCATACAAAGCACCAGGAGTGGACGGAATAGTCATGAAGAATGCCAAGTTCCTGCCAAACAAGGTCCTTGTCCAACTGACGTACATCATCAACGCATCCATCAGACTACACTACTTCCCGAGGGCAACCAGGAAAGGACAGGACACAGACAGCGTCGTACAGGCCGATATCACTGCTACCCACCCTAGAAAAGGTATACAAAAGAGTGCCCAACAAGAGGATCAACGCGGAGCTCCAGACACTAGGAATCATCATCCCAGAACAGTTCGGATTCCAGCAAAGGAAATCGACAGCCATGCAACTTGCCAGGATAGTGGACCACGCAATGACAGCAAACAATACCAAGAAGACGATAACAGCGACACTACTGGACTTAGAGAAGGTATACGACACAGTATGGAGAGAAGCCATGGCCATCAAAATGCACGAAGCAGGAATCGCACCGGCAATCACGAAGACCGTCATAAGCTACCTAAGGAACAGGACAACAACAACAGTGACAGAATCAAGGACAAGGACAATAATGCAGGGACTCCCCCAAGGAAGCGTAATATCGCCGACCCTGTTCAACATCTACATCAACGACGTACCAAGGAAACAGAACAACCAGATAGCACTCTTCGCAGACGACGCAGCAGTATACACATCATCCACACAGCAGATGGCAGCAACGCCAAGAAGAGAACAACACGTCAAGATGATAGCAGAGTACTTCAAGAAGTGGAAGTTGAAGATAAACGAGACCAAAACGCTACTAATCAACTTCAACCAGAAGAACAGGAGGACAAGGACACACATTACGATCAACGGAACACAGATCGAGGACACGGACACCGTCAAGTACCTAGGAGTCACACTGGACAGGAAGCTGACATTCAAGGACCACATACAAGGAAGCAGGAATAGCAGCCAGCACAATCTTCCCATACATCTCGCCGCAGTCAAGACTGGACAAGGACATCAAGATCAGACTGTACAACGCATACGTTAGGCCAATCATCATGTACGCAGCACCGGTTTGGAGCTCCGCAGCGAAGACCCACCAGGAGAAGTTACACACGCTGGAACGCAAGATGCTACGCACAATCATGAACTGCAGATGGGAATATTTCAAGACTACAAGGACACTCTACAGAGAATCCGGGACAAGACCGTTAGAACAGAGACTGCAGGAGAAAGCGACGAAATTCTTCAGGTACACGACGAGGACACAGGAACTAACCAGGAACATAGGAACATTGACCATAGAAGAAATGCCATTCAGGAAAATCCACAAAATGATCCACGAGGTGATGCTATAGAACCAGGAACAAGAACTAGGACACTAGGACGCCGCCCCCCCACACCAGGAAGGACTGCATGAAGCCGAAGAACACAAGAAGTGCAGTGCTAGAATAATCATTTAGTATTAAATTTATCATGTCAGTTATTTAGGTATCTTAGGTTCAGGTGGACGCTTGTTAGGTACCACCTTAGTCGGTAGTATATAGGTATTTATTTGTAAATATGTATATATTGTTAAGTTTGTTATTATTTTTAGGTCAAATATCAAGTATCTTAAGGCTTCTCTTTTTAAATAAATAAATAAATAAATAAACAAATAAATAAAAAGCGAGCAACACTTGATAGTGCCAGATGCGATTCTGGGAAAACGTCGTCAAGATGAAGAAGCTCAAGACGAACGGATTGACACCCGGAATATTGTTT
>MU184325.1:139701-150163 GCA_016904865.1 Pissodes strobi | reverse complement strand
TTCAAAGTTAAGTCCTCCAGATATTTATGGCAAACCATAAAAGAAGTTCGCGTTATCAGAAACTGCATAATTCATCGGCCGTTGTTTGTTTCGGATAAAACTCTATCGTTGGTTAGAGAAAAACAACCGGAAAGTTTTGGGATTAGATATAGAGACGACGCCCTCCAATTCCGCCGTAGCTGAATAAATTACAACTTTTCGACAGTCCATTATTAATATGGCCATGATGGATGCAGTCGAGTGAGCACTTGAAAAGTTTTTAGATCCCGCAGTTTTTTCCTAAAACAACAATTTTATGAATAACGGTAGTTTTTTAGACAAAGGTGTTCAACGATAATTTTAACATACTATTTCGATTGACGCCGATATTTTTTATTTTGCGGAAAGTTCTTGAGAAAAATCATTGCTCTAAAAATATTTCGTCATGTGATCATCTCTGGATTCATCACTGCTGGAAAATATATCTTCTCATACTCAGCATCAATTATACTTTAGCTTAAATAACATTTAAATATAATTTTGGAGCTATTGAAGGTCGAAACAATATTTCCAACTTATAATGAATAAAATGACCTTCACGAGATCCAGACATAAACAAAAACGTGTTCGGACTAAAAATTGGTAAGCATTGTAGAACATAATATTTAAATCTCTTTAGCGACATGCATATTTTATTATGCTGGAGAGAGCTTTTCAGGCGACACGACGAAATGCCTTGAAGAAAAAAAATATTGCGAAAATAAGATTTCAAATAAAATATGAAAGGCACACTGACAAGCCGTGGTAAAACGCTAAAAGGTTACTTAAGGAATATACTGTGGAGTTGTTCTGAAATGTTTTTGTAGGCTTCGGTGTAACGAGATTTACTCTCTGGGGGGGACCCAAATAAAAAACAACGACGCGATGTTGTTCAAATATTTCTCATCATTATGCCAAAATAAGATTTAAATTAATTGAAATGTCTAAGAAATAATTATGATATTCAATTAAATATCGAAGAGCATTTCGCAATTTTTATGGCACGCGATAAATTTATTTTATCAAATTGCGACTGTTATATTTTTAATATGTCACTTTCAAACGAAACGAAAGAAATGTTCTCGATAATTAAAACTTCCTGCAAAATGCAGATTCTTTTAGCCCGACTAGCTAATTGCTTAGCAACCGGTCATATGCCTGGTTCACTCAGCGGTGTTAATATTTATAGGTGTGGATCGTAGAGTAGATAGTTGGGCGAAGGCGCCACTAAATTATCTAATAAGGATATATCAATAATTTTTAAGCATTGAAATTAGGGAAGTAAAATATCCTATCTAAGAATATTGAGAAACCTGAAAAGAAATTGCATAAACTCAACTTGACCAAATTAAAAAATCAAAGATCTTTATTAAGCTATTTATTTAAATATTAAATACAACTATGCTTCACAATAATCATAATTATCATTGAATCATACAGTATATATTAAATAATTATATCGATATCTCACGGATGTGTTAAAAATATAAAAACATTATTTTATACCTTAGTAATATGTCCGAGTTTAAATGTCAGAAAAATCGGCCATTATGCTTTAAAGAAAAATAATAATTGTTACTGAAATATTGCATGATTACGTGTTTATGTTACAGATATGTTTAGAAATACATGAAAATATTTTTTAATATACCTAATATAACTCTTTTTAAATGCATCCTTCATTGTTGTTTTACTGCTATCTCGTGCATTGTGGCCTTGTACTGTAGATGTCGTAGTGCATAGACCTAAATATTTGCGATACCTTGTTCTTGTTCCTGAATTTATTTCTGTTGAAAATAATACTTTTAATTAGCAAGTATATTTGGCCTGGTCTTAAAACGACTGTTGACTGTTTGTGATTATATAACATCGATTTCTCGTTCTCACTAATAGTAAACATTGCCGGGATTGTTTGGGTTAGTTTGGCTTAGAATAGGATCGGATATTAAAAATTATGTGCGTTACCTTCGACTGACATCAATTATATTAACTTTAATGATGATTGGATGTGGATATTAGAATTTTTAATTATTATTATCCCTTCCAGAGCATGCGCATTTTCTGCGAAGGATAATGATTGATTAATACCCTGACTATTTTTTCGGTGTAAATTAACTTACATAAGCTGCTTAGTAGGGACCTATTTTTTATTGTTTCGTTTTACTTATGCTTTATATATTGTGCTTTTAGCGAGATCGATGCTGATGCTTGACGGGTTGATTTGAATGAGTATTTAAAATGCTATGCTTCTATTTACGGATTTTATTTATTTATTTATTTCACATGTTTTAGCGTGTGTTTTCTATAAATATGATTCTACTCTAATTGATTAATGTTCTATGATTCATGTCTTTCTTTATTCTATATTTCCATGATTCTTAATTCTATCTTTATGTTGGCTTATTCTTTTATATATATTTACTTATTCTAAGTTCTCTTCTATCAACGTATATGCTATTTATTCTGTTGTTTCTATGTTTCCTTACTTTATGGATTCTTATTTTAGTTCTTCATCGTATATAATTCTTTATTTATGTTAGCTTATTTTTAAACTTTTAATATTTTATCTATTTCTACGGATTGTATCGTATACTTTTGTTATGTATTTTCTCTAATTTTTCCCCCTAAATCGTGATTTTCTCCATATGACACGTATCATTGCTAACTAGCTTTATGTGCCATACTACTTCAACTTTCTTGCTCTTATTTCCTTCCTATTATAACGCTTTCCAGTTTAATATCTTCTGATATAATGCCTATTTTTTCTTATAAACTTTGTATATATCCATATATGGATTCCAATTTCATCTCCTAGGTCCCCATGTTATCCATGTGTCTGACTTATGATCTTCCCTATAGGATACTTATCTTCGACAGTTGGCTAAAATATTCCCTATATGACCTGTATATAATTTCGATTTCTAGCTTTACCTTTATTTTAGTTCAATATTATAACCTTGTTTCTTCCTCACTTATACCTATAACTTACTTTTCAATTTATTTTTAATTTTAATGCCTATGTGTTTTTAATATGACTTTCTCAGTAAGGTACTTATCGTTAACACTTGCATTTCCAATTATAACCTTCTAGTGAACTACACCTCCAATTAAAAAAATTCTAACGCCTTTGTTTCTTTTTTCCCTCTACGATTTTCCCGTTTAGGTACCTATCGTAAACATTTGCGTTAATTATGTGACTGCTTCTTTTTTTCCCAAAATTGCTAATAGTATTTCCTCGAAGTTTCCTTCCTTTTCCTTGTTTCTAATTTCACCATTCCTCTTTTCTTGGCAAATTGTTTTCTTTTTTTTTTCCTTGGACCAGTTTAGTTTACCGCTCTCGTTGGTCTCACCCTTGGTCTTCTTCTTCCATTGGTCTACTTCTCCACTTAGTCCATTTCTCCCCTTGGTCCAGTTCGAAGTATTCCTGTAGTGTATTGTTTTTTATAGTCTCTGATTTCTTCTTATATTTAAACTACTTTCTTCTAGTTTCTGTTACCGTATGTACCTTAGAGTATAGTTTTATTTGAATTCCGCCATGTTTTATGTCTACGCCTTAATGTTTCACCTATACAACTTTCCCAGTAGGGTACTTATCGTTTACACTTACCACTTTACAACCGTAACATTATTTCGTAGTTACCTATTTCCAATTTGCTACTCAATTTCTCTTTTATTCCCACGCCTAGGTTTTTTCCCTATGACTTTCCCAGGAAGGGGTTTTGTTTGGTGATTTATTTAATTCTGACGATTTTTTTTTGACTGACCCTGTATATTAGGGTGCACAGCAATCAAACCAGCACTTTTGAAACATGGCGTGGAAGAAAGAATGAAGATATACTACTTGTTATGTGTACGGATATCAGAATGGCGTTATGAAAGGTCAAAAAGGCACCTTCACCATGTGTCTCCACTGTATATAAATAATTGGAACTTATCTGGGTTTAGGGATGAGACCGGCTCTTTCAATAAGCGGTATCAAATATCACAGCGAACTAGAATGGCGCTTCTACCACTTGGTACTAGGACTCAGAACGGCGACTTCCACCACGTGTCACAGGGGATATTTGCTTGGGGTGGTTCTCTGCGCTCTTTCAGTTTGCGTAGCTCAGCTGGTGATGATAATAATGATAACTCGCTTCGTTTTATTCACGTTCGTGGTACTTATGCTTTACAAACCAGAATTGTACGTCTATTGATCATCAAGTTTAGTACAAATTAATTGGATTTGGAGCAAACGTAATTCTATTGTTCTAGTGATGATCGGGTTTCGCATATATCAAAAGGGAGTGAAACGTAATTCGTCGAAGACTGATTAGACGCGACCTATTTCGTTTCCTTGAAGCAATTTGGGGTCCCCTTAATAGTATATTATTTTATATGGAGGAAAAGTGATACTTTTCATGGCGCGCTCGTGTTTAACAGCCGAATGGAGTGAGGCTGGTAATAGAGAGCAAGCCATGAAAAGTAACTTTTCCTCCACATAAAATATGCTGTTTTTTCTTCAAATGTCGACAAATTAATGCAAAAATATCTCTTTTTAATAGTAATAATAATAATTATTATCAAAGATAAGTTGGTTTGCAAGGCGGCTTAGACCGGTATCGGTGAATAGGCCCAGGTCGTTGCTATAGTAATGTAACATAAAGCTGTCAGTGAACACTGTCAACAATAATTATATTTTAAAATGGCGTCTCCGATTGCGTTTTAATTCCGTATTGATAAGCACTTATTGAGTAAGTTCGATTAAGTTAATAACCAATTTGTTCCTAAATTAGTGATTTTTAGAAATGCAGTGCACAAACTGAGTGATAAATACAAATTTTAGTTTAATAATTCTTGAGTTGTTGACGCTTGCTTTGTTGTTTGTTTGTATCTATGTTGCTATGGTAACACTTTTACCTCCGCCGGCGGAAAAGTGAAAAATAAAGCTCCGGCGGAGGAAAAATGAAACTTCACGGCCGCCTACACAGTCGAGTAATGACGGATTTACTGACGTTTGAAGAAAAAAGTACTTTTAATGGACCAAGTTGTTGTGCTGTTTTAATGGACCAAGTTGTTGTTCAAGATCAAGTATCAAGTTTAAACTTGAGACTGAGTATTTATTTTTTTGTACTAAAATCTTCTAGTTTAGCAATATTTCTGGTGATATATAAAGAGTCAGCAATAGCACCGATTTTTAATGTTGATTTAGTAATGGTCATATATATTACTGTCCGTAACGTTGTGAGTTATTACTACAAAGGTAGCGGAAGTTCAGAATTATAGTTCCAGTTTCTGCTAAAAAATATAGAGATCGATGGGGTCTAAATTTAATGTCTCCTCTGGAAACATTTAGTATAATAAAAAATCGATCAATTGTGTCAAATTCAACGTAAATTCCGACGCAGGCAGAAAAATATAAAAATAACGTTTCGCCGAAATAAAATATTTAATGAAAATGAACAAAACAGCGGAGGTGGTGTTTTCATTTCGCAGAGGTTTAGAGATATTACCGGAAAATGCTGTCGATCAGGATATGCCTTTTATTGTTTCATTTTCCCGACTACCCCTACCCCTGGGACCTCCAATAATTTTGGGCGTATTTACGAAAATAACTGTATGTCATATACCATTACGTCATATCGAGGGAGTTTTATTATTTTATCGAATTACGAATTTCAGAAAAAGGTATTGCGTTTACTATTTGATGAAGATCAAAATTCTAAGTTAGCAGTACTTATTGATTACATTTATGAGTATCATATTATATATCTTAAGATAGAAGTAATCAAGGCAAGGCTTGTATATTAGTGTAAATTGTGAGATGTATTGCTGCGAGTGCCGCTTGTTTTTAAATTTTCAACTATCATCGTCGTGGCTCTTCTCAATGAATAAACAAATAAATAAATACAGCCAATTCATAACTGCTCGAAGGCCCGTCTAATCTTGGTCGATACGTGACGCCCTAATTTAAAAGCATCCTGCAATGATGCTTTCCTGAAATAATCTGACCTTATCACGACTAAATACACTGTGCGCTTCGCTACTTAAAGCTTTGCATGTTCGCAAGGCATTATACTTAAAACCCCATCATTGATTAATTAAATTTCGTCGATATGGCGCATTAACGATACACGGTTCCAGCTATATCAACACTCATTACAGAAACTTAACTTTAGTAGAGGAGTTTTCGCAGATACACTGAGACAACATCCCATTATGTAACGGGCTATATTGCAATGGAAAAGGGAACCAACTTTCTGGCCAAAATGGCGAGGAAAAACTAAATAAAATTGACATAGGACATGTGTTATTTAAAACTTTATTTTATTTATTGAAGTATACCATAAAAATTATCACAATAATATTAATAATGGGAAAATATGGTACCTAATCTACTAAGCTAAGTATATCAAAGCAATAATTGTTGTATACGTATGTTTTGGGACTAAATACACTGGCCTTCTTTTAAATGGTTAACTTAGGCTAGTTTTACACGAGAAATTTATTCGTGTCAATTTTTCCTTGAATTCAGTAGTGCTAATCACAAAAATTACAATCAAGTAAGGTTATGGAATTTATTTTGGTAATAATAATACTTTATTAATAATTTTGTTGTTAATCTCGAACAGAATTAATATTATTTAAATAAAGAAAGCTGATATGACACATTGGTTGTTTAGAAACAGGTGTCAAACAAGATGAATGAGCTGCATTGAAGACTTGAAAGAAAAGGTAAATTTTTACTCCAAATTTTATAGTATGCATATTTTTTTTTAAATAAGGTTTGCTGTTACATTCAAATTGAAATATATTAAAAATTTAGTCGTACTCTTTTACAAGAGAACAAACCGTCGGGTTGCTGCAAAAACCAGATAAGTCACATATTATAGTTTTTTGAGTTATTGGCGTTTTAAATTTAAAAATTACATGAAAAATCCGTTTATTTAAAAATATCATATTTTATTTCACATTAAATTTAAAATGGACTGTGTTAATATTAACAAACTGAAAGTGATAAAAAAAATTAAATAATCATTTTTTATTATCAAAAAACACCACTTAACTTGTTTTGGCTGTCCAAATTTAGACATCTTGGGGGTTATCAGCTGTCAATTCATCCTCTGGGTCAGTATCTTCTGCTGCGGGCTCTGGAACTAAATAATTTGCATCTTTTGATGTAGGCAATGATTTATAGTAATAGTGAAAGTCTTTGGGAATAACCTCACTTTTACAAAGCTTCAATACATCTGCTTTTTTCAAGCTTGTAATAGGTGTAGGTTTAGTGCATGCCCGTGAAAGTTTAATGTTGCTTAAACTTATAGGGCGGCCTTTTCCTAAAACATTAACTTCCATGTACTCTGATGTATGGTCGTATCCATACAGAAGAATCCAAGGTTTACTCTTAAGGTACCTAAAACACTTGACTTTTTCGTCAAGAGTGTTTTTAAGTTTGTTTTTCATTATTAGTTTTGAGAATTTTTCTAGATCAATAGAATCAGCAAATTTTAATTCAATAACATTGTATGGTTTTTTATTTGACCTTGATGTTCTAGCCATGCGAACTATTGTCATCCAGTCGTGGACGGTGTAAACTGGAACATTCTTTTTTGCTGTCTCAATTGCGCTGTGCATACCGTCAACTTCCATATAACTATGGCCACATTCGAAAAAATTTTGTTCTATGTCTTGCACATTAGGGTCTATTTGGACCAGATAAAGCAATAGAGCACTGATGTTTTGGTTACGGTTTTGACCGCTGCAAGTATCTGAAAATAGGGATATTTCAGTTACGGTTTCAGAGAGCTGCTCGATGTATTTATATAAACAGGTGCCGATTTCCAAACTGCCTCTCTTTCCATTGATCTCAGTCCAAACGTAACACTGTTCGGTGGTGCCATTTCATAAAATGTCAGATTATATGTGCACAGTTTCCTACTGTAGTACATAGGACTCACGTCACTATTTGGAAGTTTTAGAACACCCTGTAAATCTAATGTGCAACAAACAAAAGTATTGTCATTTAAAGCTCTTTCCTTATCCCTGATTTTAGCGGCATTACAATCTTCTTTTCTTAAAACGTGGGTCTGATAATCATTCTCTAATTCTTGTTTTTTTTTCGGATCTTTGCATGTTTTATACTGCATACAAACTTGACGTTGATCTTTTTTTGGAGCATAGAATGAGTAGTTATAATTTCTACAAAATATCCTTCTGTAAGTTATAAGTGAGGCTGGCATTGAACCATCCTTTTCACATTCTTGGTTGTAAAGAAAATGCATTTTTGCTATTCTTAACTTGGAATCTAGATATTGCCGTTTAGTAGATTTTCGGGTGTAGTGCGATTCCATTACTCGAAAACTCTCGATGTGAGCTTATACTTTTTCATATTCTTCTGGTTTAGTTTTATTATGAGGTTCCTTTTTGCCCCTTTTATCCTTTACCGCAAAACAACCGTCCTTCCCCTTTATTCTTAAAAGCCTGATCTATTACCTCTTTGCTTATGCAAAGTGTTTTTATAAAAAAACTTTTACATACTCTTACTCGTGGGTCTTCTAAGTAAAAAAAAAAGCTTTTAGAGTCTTCCCTTGGTTTCTTTTTGCTGGTACATTTTGCTCTACGTTTTTCAGGAACCTTACTATCACTATTGTTTAAAATAAAATCTTTTCTTCTATTAAAATTGCAGCTCCAATAGTTTTTACATATTGCTATTCTGTTGTCTTCCGAAAACTTATCTGTACACTTAAAACGGCATTTTGGGCAATCGACGTTCTTTGGTGCCTTAGCTTTGATTTTTTGACGTTTTGCCACATTTTTCTTCTATTGATTTGGTTCCGATTTCTTCCAGCGGGTTCTATTTTTTAAATGATTCTCCAAAATATTCTGGGAATTTGTTGGGATGTCGTCGTTGTTCAAAGGTTCTGAAGAGTATAAGCCTTTGTTAAATATAACTTTTATTGAAAATAATATTAAAACTTACCCTGATGCGATTCTTCATCTGAAGTGTCTGACGTGGGGCCATCAGGAACATAATCTTTATCATTTACCGAGCAATCGGCATCGTCAAACAAATCTCGTAATTCAAAAGCAGTACGTTCTTGATCCGTTCGGAGGACATTATCTCGTCTAAATCACCATCAGTTGTCGAAGGACCAGCTTTTCCATTCTCTTCAAAATATTTTTTATTTTCCGACTGTTCACATTTACTTATACCAGAATTAACTGCCACATCAGAAAGGGGCAAAATCGATCTCGTCATATTCTCCTAAAAACAACAGCATGCAAAATAACAGGCATAACAACCAGGGGTAATAATATAAAATAAATAATTGAATTGAAATAAAATATTTAAAATTTATGTCATTAAAAATCCCAAAGATAAAAATTGCTTTAAAATAAATTGGCGATATAAAAGCCTATTTTTAGTTACTTTTGAAACACGCCATTTTCCCACCATTGCTTGTCACCTCACTCTTATATTTTTTAACTTTATTGGATTTTTAATGATATAAATTGCCCATATTAAGTGTTTAAATTAAGGTTATTTAGGCAAATTCCCTATCACAGATAAACGTGGGAGCCTACCTGTCTTAGTATGTGATGAACTTGCAATTCCATTAGCAACTACCCCCAAACATGTATTTTCTAAATAAGGATTAACCGTCATCACCCTGAAATTTAAATGTGTTGAAGTTTTGTTATGTACCCTATCTTTGTCAGCTCCTACCAAATAAATAACGACAACAGCATGCAAAACAACCATTCACAATTCAACTAATTATAAGAAAATAACACTTTTCTTGTTCAAGAACCATGTTTACCATTGCTGCGTCTCTAAACATAGTTATTTACAATTGTTTCACTATTTAAACTTATAAAAACAGTAAAAAAACTCAAAACATTGCGAGAGTCATCACCACGTTGTAAACAAATTTTGAGGTTACGTTTTCAAATATTTAGACTATACTGCCAAAACAATATAAATGTCTTAAACTTGCAGTTAAGTACATACACATATAACCAAACAAACATAAGCGATATAGCGAAAATAAGTTTGAGATAACCCACCTCTGTAAAATACTATTTCATTGAACCTGATACATTCATTTTTGAGACACCCTATATATGTATATATTTTGAGACACCCTTTATACATGTAAAAGATAAATCAAGTCATAAATTGAAGTCGTGTTTTTGCGAGGTTTTTTGGAGGAGATCCGAAAGGTATTGTTCGAGAATGGAAAAATAGAGAGTCAGAAGCCAGCGGAGTGTACAGTTTATTTTGGTGAATTGTTTTGCTTCTGTGTTGCAATATTATGTCATTACAAGTCGGTAAAATGAAACTCATAATATTGTTATTAACCTAATTTGGACCATTATATATTTTATACTCATTGATAATTCATATTTGATGGTATATGTGTATATATTTTGATATTGTTATTAACATTATTTGCATAAATAT